>PVLD010012994.1:16976-57971 GCA_004027595.1 Dinomys branickii | reverse complement strand
GTCCCCAAAACTGTCTTTCTTTATAGCTGAATAATATTCCATTATATAAAAATGCCACAATTTTTTAATCCAGTCTTTTGTGGATGGGCACTTGGGTTGCTTCCACATTTTAGCTATTACAAATTGTGCTGCTATAAACATGGGTGCACATATATCAGAGTGATATGATGTTTTCAGATCTTCTGGGAAAATACCCAGACGAGGAGTAGCTGGAAAAACCTGAGTCTTTGAAGAAAATCAATTAGCTGTACAAATCCTACAAATAAGACTTTCTAAGTGGAGAAAAGAAACAAAATATGTAAATAAAAAGTAGAATCAGAACAAAAGAATTACTGATATAATTTTAAAATAATGATGGACATTTATGAATACGTGTCAAGTATTCAATCCAAAAACTTAGATGAAATAAATTCTTAGATATAAATTTAAAATTTGAGTTATGGAATAGCAAATTAGAAAAGATCGGTGTTAACCCTACAGGAGTGCTTGTAAATAGCAGGTTTGGCTGTGAGACCCACTTTCCTCTTTTCCTACAGAAATAGCTTTCCTGAGCAGAAATAATGTACTGTAACCCTAAAGAGCACAGGACTCTGGTTCATCATTCACAACCCCCATCCTTCTGGATGCTATGATCAATCCAAAGGTGGGCAAACATGCCCCGTGCCCTTTGGAGGACAGCTGGGAACACAGAAAAGAGGATTTCTCTCCTGTTGTCCAATAACCAGTTAAAACCAAATAACCCAAACTGCAGCAATCACCTTTGTTCCCAGTGTAGACAGAGTAGTAAAGCAGAAGACAGAAGATAGCAGAATAAAGAAAGGAAGAGATTGAATGATGGATTTGGGATCCCTAGATCCAGCCATACCTGAAGCCCTTTCTACTTTTCAGAATTTTTATTCAAGAAAAGCCCAATATTCTTTTTCAGTTTAAAATACAGCTTGGTGTTTGTCTCCTGCAATCCAAAGAGAAATGATGAATGAAAAAATGTAAAAGTTAGTGAAATGATGAATGAAAAAATGTAAAGAAAGTGCTTTGGATTTTAGAGTCCAAAGTCTTAGATTTGAATCTCAAAGGCAGCTTACTCAACCTCCATGTGCCTCAGCTGCCTTATCTGAAGTGTGATAATAGTAAAGATCGCTCATCAGGTTGCTGTGAAGATCGAATGAGACGATCTCCAGGAAGCACCTGGCTGGTGCAATCCCTCAGCTGCCCTCCTACCCGACAGACGGGACATTGAGGGCAAGATGGGTGTGATTCACTTCCACTGGAGCTCAGCCTGTAGCTTTCGCAGCTCTCTGGCCCCTGCCATGCGGCAACTACAAACACGGATACAATTTCAGCTTTATTTTTACATCAAATAATAAGACCTTGAATACTAAGAACTGTTAATTTGTGGTATTGCTATGTTTACTCAAATTTTCTAAAAAACCTCCCATTGGCCAATGGCTGGGGGGTGGGACCACCGCATCAGGAAGTTCACTGCCCCCCTCTAACCATTAACCAGCAGCGCAGCTTCCTAGCAAGATTTAGCACGCGGCGTCCCCACAGGCTTACTGTACATGTGCTAGGATTCCAGACAGCACCAAGCCAGCCGAGCAACTCCAGCCCACTGCTAACAGTGAGTGACTCTCTGCAAACCCTGAGGCCCGCCTGCCCCTGCCCCTGCTGTTGTCCCTGCCTCTGCCACTGTCCCTGCCCCTCTGCCTGCCCCTGCGTCCTCCAGAACAGAGCAGTGGCTGCAGCTTTCCCGCTTGTTTGCATTCTGTTCCGGGGGCACTCACCATTAGGGCAGCCAGCAGTGATGCCAGGCTGCCCTGGAGCACGTCCCAGATCCCAGCATCCGGGGGTCACTCTGGGGCTTGGATTTCTCTCTGCAGAGGCTGTGGTGAGGGCTGTCGCTAAGCTCTGTTCCCACCCAGTGCACCTGACGCACCTATGCCCAGCCCAGCAGCAGGTGCCACTGTAGAGAGAGAGAGGGAGTGTGAGGGCTGGGGTGGATCGGTGCCAGGCGGTACCCCAGTGGGGAACACTAGCCTGGGAGGGTGCGCAGAGCTGGCACAGCACAGGGCCATCTGCCAGCGTCTCACACATGCATCTGCCACAGCTGTCACCGAGTGAGGCAGGGCAAGGATAGCGTAGGTGGAGACTGACACTCTGCCTTTTTCTATGGAGCTGCTGTGCAGTTCGATGGCCCTGGGTGGGGAGCCAGGCTCAGAAGTCAGACTTCTGCTGGCCTTGGAGTCCCAGCCCTGCCTGGACACCCCCTTCTCATCTGTAGAATGGGCCCTGATGCCACATGACAGGAAGTCATCCAAGGCAAGCACCCATGTGAGCTGTGACGGGTGTTCACAAAAGTCTTGTGAGGTGGGGGAAATTTGATCTTCTGAGGGACAGCAGGAAGGGAAGAGAGGCCCGTCCTGCCCCTGGCCTCATGCCATGCGCAGTCTACCCAGGCGGGGATCACAGACACGGATAGGGGTGGCAACGACCAGCACTGAAGCTGCTTTCTCTGCGTGTGACGTAGGAGCAGGAACAGAGAGTAAGAGCAGGAAGGGCTCCCTCGATACAGTGACCTAGCACGGGAGTCTCAAAGGCCATGAGAGAGTGAGCCAGCCCAGGTGGGGAGCGAACGGAGCGGGCAGGAGCAGGGGCTCTGTCCCACAGGGCTCAGCAAACGTCAGAGGACTGAAACGACCTGGCTTTTCTGAGCTGCACAGGGTAAAGTGTGATGTGCGCTAGCAGAAGCCTGCAGCAGGACCTTCAAGGGGCCAGTTCAAGGCTAGGGGCGGGACTGTCACAAGGGACTGGCTTATGAGGATCCCAGGCCAACTCAGTGGGGATCAGTTGCATCCACCCCTGGGCAACAGGGGGCCCGTGAAAGCTTTTCAGCAGGAATTTTAGAAAGAAGCAGCCAGCAGCAGAGGAGCGAGGGGATTGGAGGGAGCTGAGCAGAAGCCAAAGATCAGCCAGTGACCAGACAGCAGCGGCTGTGGAGCCCAACGAGAGCAGCCAAGCCCCAAACTTGGGCTGTGTTCTGGGCCTGGAGGACAGGAGACGAACACCACAAAATAGACAGGCTGGCACGGGGACTGTTATCTCCACTGTTTTATATGAAGAAAACAAGGCAGAGCTGAAACAACCTTTCCCGTGTTACCTAGTGAATAAACAGCAGCACGGGGATCTGAATCCAGCCTGGCCTGCCACAAAACCCAGGAAAAGGAGAGAACTGCATCGGGGACTTAGCAATCAAGGTCAGAATTCAGATCTAGGGGAGAAGCTAGTAAAGTCCAGCCGCTGGGGGGCCGGGGTGAGCAGCAAACCACACCTGTACCTGTCATCAAGCAGCAAAGTGAGGGTCTCAGGTCAGCCATCTAGCTTGTCTCTCCTCTCTGCAGAGTCAAGGAGAGTCAGGCAGGGAGTGCTGGAAGAGGCTCAGGGGGCTAGGGGTGTTTGTACCTGTTCTCTTGAGGTTTGGGTTTTGGAACATCCCAGGCAAAAAACGCCTGGGGAGTTCCAGGGAGACAGATGGTTCCCGTACTTGGAGTACCCCACAGCTCACTCCCGCTGGTTTAATAAGGGTAGGTAGGGAGAGATCTATGAGAATAGGGTTACGTGATTATAGAGGGAGAGAAGTCCCACTGAGGCCCTGAGAATGAGGGGAAGCCGGGGGTGTAACCCGCAGTCTTATTGCAAGTCTTACTGAGAATAGAGAGGGGGCTGCTGGAATGAGTCTCAGAGTCCAAAGCCCCCAAAGCCACGAGCTCCGAGGGCAGAGCACGATGTCTCAGCTCACAGACAGAGAGAATTTTCTCTTGCTCCACGCTTCTTTCCTCTTTGCATCCTCCTCGAGGATGGGGTAAACCTGCTCACGTTGGCGAGGCTGGCTCTCCTTTACACAGCCCACTGACTCGACCTAGTCTCCTCTGGAAATACTCTCACAGACACACCCTGAAATAACGTCCTACTGGCTGCTATGGTCTGATGTCTGCAAATATTTATAAAACTCGTGTACTGACATCCCTACTGTGCTAATACTACGACATAGAGTCTTGGAGAAGTGATTATTAAAGAGTCCAAGGAGCTCCATAACCCTCTCCACTATGTAAGAGGACAGCAAGACAGTGCCTTCTATAAAGCGAAAAACACTCTCTCCAGATGCCAGATCTATTGGTGCTTTGATCTTGGACTTCCCAACCTCTAGAGCTGTTCTTTATAGATTACCCAGCCTATAGTCTTTTTCTCATAGCAACCTAAATGGACTAAGACACCAGCTACCTGAGCTTCCCTGAACCCAATCAAACCCTGAACCAATCATGTCCCTTCTGCCAATCTTTGTCCTCTGTAGAATTTAATCCATTTACAGTAAGAGTAATTACTGATAAGGGTTTACTTCTAATACTTTGCTATTTGTTTACTATACATCATATGGTTTTTTAATTCATTTCCCATATCCTTTACTATATCTTTTTTTATTTAGTTGATTTTTGAAGTAAAACGTTTTAACTCTCACCCTCTTTTACGCACATACTTTGGCTATTTTTTTGTAGTTGCCATGGGGATTATGGTTAACCCTCTAAAGTTATCACACTCTCAATTTATAACATAACACTGATTCTCCATCACTGTATCCTTACTCTTGTTCAGTTATTGATGTCACAAGTCATATGTTTATGCATATGACCCTCCAAAATATACATTCATAATTCATTTTACGTGTTATATTTAAAAACATATAAAAATGAAAGATAAAATTGCAAACCAAAATTATAACCATACCAGCTTTGTTAATTGCCCAAGCACTTAGCTTTACCCAAAATATTTGTTTACTTAACTTTCAGGAAATATCCAGTGTTTTTCCTTTTCAACCTGAAATGAGATGTATCTTTTAATTCTTTCTGGGTAGGTTTTGAGCTCTTTCTGCTTTACCCAGGAGGTCTTAACTTCTTCCTGATTATTTTAAAAGAATGATTTCACCAGGTATAAGATTCTTGATGGAAATTTTTATTGTGTTTTTCTTCCAGTATTTTGAACATATCAAAGTGGATAGCCTATATTTGGGGTGCTTAACCTCTCTGAGCATCTCCCTGTGGGTGTCTAAAATCGAGTTAATAATATGTACTTTATGTTTTAGTGATGAATAGATGAGAAAAGTAAGCAAAATACCTAGATCAGCATTGAGCATCTAGAAGGCACTTGATCAGTCACAGTGCATAAAAGTCACGTCTTCAGGTGAGGAAACTGAAGCCCAGGGCCCCGCTATGCCTTTCCTCAATGTACAGTCCGGTGTCAAGGAAGGAACTGGGGACAGAATGGGGTCTTCACCTGCTTCCTGTGGCACCGAGTCCCTCAGACTCAGGCCACCACCATATCCTCTAACAAGCATTCTTGACTTGGCAGGGCCTGGCCATCCTGACAATGCTGCTTATCCTGTACACCTCTCTCCTCTGCCTGTGTACCAGTGGCCTCTGGGCCATCCAGGCTGAAGATCCCAGTGCTGTTTCAAACACGGTGAGCCATTACCGGGGCCTGGCACCAACCAATGTAGACTTTGCCATCAGCCTGTATCAGCACCTGGTAGCCTCAGCTCCTGACAGGAACATCTTCATCTCCCCTGTGAGTATCTCCATGGCCTTGGCCATGCTGTCCCTCGGTACCTGTGGCTACACGCGGACCCAGCTTCTCCAGACCCTGGGTTTCAACCTAACCACAGTGTCAGAAACTGAGATCCACCAGAACTTCCAACACTTGTACCAGCTCCTCCGAGAGTCGGACACCAGCTTGGAAATGGCCATGGGCAACGCCCTGTTCCTCAGCCACGGCCTGCACCCACAGGAGTCCTTCTTAGCAGACATCAAACGCTATTATAAGTCGGAGGCTTTGGCTGCAGATTTTCAGGACTGGACCAGAGCCAGCGGACAGATCAATGAGTATATCAACAATAAGACACAGAGGAAACTTGTGGACATGTTCACGGAACCAGATAGTCCGGTCATCCTTATCCTGGTCAACTACATCTTCTTCAGAGGTACTCACTCCCCACCCCATGCTGAAGGGCCCCATTACCACTGCCAAGAATAGCCTGAGCTGTCATAATCTAGGGCAAGCTTTGAGTGATGCCTTTGATTTCACAAAGCACATTCACAGCTGGAAGTCTCCATCTTTACCACAGTGTAATTTTACAAAATTCCAAATGATACCTAGAATAGTCAGAGGACTCGCCTGGGTTCTGGGAGGTTGGTTTGAGGCCCATGCACGTAACCACAGACAGACTCATTGCTTTGTGGACTACAAATACTGACTGAATACTGATGTGAGACAGGCTCTGGATCAGGGGCCACACACTGAGCTTTGAACCAGACACAGCTTCCCTCAGGCTCTCCCCGATACCCCTACAGCTGCCCTGCACATGCCGCTCCAGAGCCCATAACCAGCTCTGACCTGGCCCACTTCCCCCAAATGCCAGCTCCCACCAGTGTGGAGTTAGGTTTTCCAAAGCTGTTCCTAAAAATCTCCAGGAAGGCCAATTAATATTACAGACTCCAGAACCCAGGCCAGACCTACTAAAGCAGAACCTCAGTAGGAAAGGCCTATGATGTGTAGTTTTGCCAAGAGCTCCCTGTCTACCACCCTTAGATCATTTTTATAACCAAGCAAATTGGACATACGTTATGTTTCCTTCCTCTGGTGCCATGGTTCTCAGCTGAGAGTGACCTTTGCCCCAAGGACATTAGGCAAGGGCTGGGGGCATTTGGGTTGCACCAACTGGGATGGAGTGGAGTGTGCTACTCACAGCTGGTAAGCAGAGGCCAGGGAGGCACTAAACATCCTACTCACTTCCAAATGTCCAAGGTGACAAGGTTAAGAAGCCTTGAGCTAGCATCCTTTCACTCTTCTGTCTTCTCCAGCTTCTTATCTCAGTATCTTCTCTCTTCCATGTCTCACACACACACACACACGCACAGACACACGCACACATACACACACACACACGCACACACCCTCCAGTCGCACCAAATTCTTCTATCCTGGACTACGCCTGTCTCCGGTGAAGCCTATATGCACCTCCTAAGGCTGTCACAGTGAATCACTGCTGATTGGATGGCTTAAAATAGTACAACTTGATTATCGGACAGTTCTGGAGGTCGAAAGTCCACAGAGAGCCACATTGGGCTAAAATCAACATTTGAGCCTCGCTGGTTCCTCCTGGAGGCTCTAGGAGAGAAGACATCTCCAAATCTTTTCTAGCTTCTAGATGGCCTGTGATTCTTGACTCTGAGTCCCACCTGCCTTCAAAGCTAGCTGCTCCCAACACCTCATCTCCTTGGACCCCGGCTGTCCTGCACTTTTCTTCCACTTGTAAGGACCCAGGGGTTTACGTCAAGACACCTGGATCACCCAGGGCACACTCCCATCTCAAGGCCAGCTGATTAGCAACAGTAAGGCCACCTGCAACGTTATTGCCCCTTGACGTGTAGCCGAGAATACTCAGAGGTTCTGCTGACTGGGATGAGGGAATCATTATTCTCCCCCGCTGAACTCCATGCCCCTTTCGTCTCATGGGCACTCTCTCGATTTATCTGACTCCCTCCTAATCTTCAGGTCCTAGCTCAAATTTGCCTGCTCTGGGAAGCCTCTTTGGATCCTCTCTTTGCTCTTTACATGCAGTTTTTGCCCAGGCCTGGTTACAGCAATCATCTTCTTATAATAAACATGTCACCAGGGCCCACAGGGCTCAGCTGCAGTGAGGTAGTCATATTCAAAGATATGCAGGAGAAATAACCAAAAAAAAAAAGCGAAATCAGTAACCACCATAGTAAAGCCCTGTTTTGGCTTCCCATGCATCAGACTTCCTCAGAGTGTGGTTTGAGGACCCTCAGATTACCACTTCTGCGATACTGACAGTGTTTACAGTCACAGAGCTTGGAGAGGTCGTTCAGGTTGGACCCGGTGGAGCTCCTGGCTCTCTAGGCTGTGGCCATAGCTTGTTTGCCTGCGTCCTCTGCTCTCTCTCCCCATTGTCGTCTCCAAGAACCAAGAACTGTGACCACATAATCCACAGATCTGCAGGTGCTGACATGGAGAAGAGAGTGCCAGGAGCTCTGTTCTGGCCACCTTGAAGCTAGGAAGTAGTGGCCTCAGGACACTGCAGGGCTTGGGGCCAAAGGGCACCAGAACACGTGGGACCCAATGGAGTCCTCAGTCCTCTTCTGACATGGAGAACTTTAAGCTACAGCAGAAGAGATCCTGGTGAGCGCCAGTCAGTGTCTTTAAACATTCTGCCACAGGATGTGCTGGTCAGAGTAGGCGCAGAGGGACAGAAGAAACCCCTGGGAAGGCACTGCATGAGGGTCAACCTTAGGAGGAACATTCTCCCCATTAGTGCTGACCAGTGCTACACGGTAGTGAACTCCCCACCTAGAAGCAAGCAAACGGGTAGACAATGACATCACGGGATATGATCCCGCAGAGGTGAAGCAGAAGAGTCCGTGACCGCAAAGGGCCTTTACACCCGGATTCTTCATTCAGGAAAGATGATCTGGCATGAGGGGCTAGGTGGCACATCTGGCTGTTGGGGTGGATGAAATGGATGGTTGGTTTGTCCTGAAGCCAAGCACCCTATCAGAGCCCACTGAATTTGCAGCTTGAAGTCCAGCATCACTTCTAGAACTCTAGACCGGGGTGCTAACACCAAGTCCAGTTTCAATGAACCCTACCTCCAAACCCAAGGCCCAGCAATTTTTGTGGTCTTCCTACCCTCTGCTTTGTTTAGCAGATAGTCTTAGAAATGGAGCTAGCTGGGGATGTAGCTCAGTGGCACAGCGCCACCCTGGCAAGTGCCAGGTCCTGAGTTTGGTTCCTGGTACCAAAAAAAAAAAATGGAGCTAATCCTCCCTCCATTCCAAGAAGTAGAAGATGGAACAGGCCTTAAGTATCTGCAAACTGTAGCATCTTACTGGAAGTCTCTGGCAGGCTGCTGTGTAGCCTATTCATGGGGACCTGCTGGTGTTCTGCTGCCTCCCATGAGGCCACCCAAAGGGCATGTCCTGCCTTATGGGCCTGACTCCCTCTCGCCCTCCGCTCCCTTCTTTCAGGCACTTGGGAGCATCCCTTCCTCCAAGAAAGCACCAGGGAGAAGAACTTCCACGTGAACGAGACAACCACGGTGACGGTGCCCATGATGTTCCAGTCAGGCTCTGTCAAGTACCTGCAGGACTCGGTGCTCCCCTGCCAGCTGGTGCAGCTGAACTTCACTGGGAATGGGACCATCTTCCTCATTCTTCCTGTCCAGGGGCAGATGGACGCAGTCATTGCTGGCCTGAGCCGGGACACGATCCAGAGGTGGTCAGATTCCCTGACCCACGGGTAAGCCCTCCCGCCAGCCCTGCGTGTTGGCTTCTGCAGTGCGTGCAGGGTCTCTGGTGCACCTGAACCTCCTTCCGCGGCTCACTGTTAGGGCGCACTGTTTCCCTCTCTGCTGAGTCCCCATAGCCTCTGAGGTTCTCTGACCTGGAGGTCAGACTTCTCTGTTGATCGATCAGCAGTGAGTCTCTTTCCCTATGAGTTTCATAGCCTCCTTTATATTATCACATATTTATTTCAGTTTCCTAAAGCGACCTCACCAACCAGGCAGTTCCCTACTCTCCCTCTTTGTTATCTTATCTTGCTTACTGCAACCCAGACTTGCTACAGCTTCCTGGGAGACTCTGTAAAGCACAATGCAAAGGACTGCCGCATCATAAGTCGCTCAAGGGACCTAACTCTTCTTCAATCAATCAGTGAGAAAGCAAATTATAAAGTGAGGGCTTGAGGTGGTAATAAATGGGCCCAGAAAGGAAGACATGCTCATGGCTGGGGGGGTCAAGAGAACCTCCCAAGGGACTCTCTAGTCTGCAGCTTCCAGCCTGTGCAGAGTTGCCATTCAAGGAAGGTCAGCTGAAGATTCAAGTTAGTGATCCAGGAGTGAAAGACAGGAAGCAACATTTCCCCTAGGAAACTCCAAAGTAAAGAGCAACCGGTGTTCCCTGCAGGTGTGCCCAGCCCTGCTCCTGGTCTGTGCTTGAGAGTGGTGCCTACACCCAGGGGGATTCTGATTCTGTGCAGGAGAATCAGAAAATGGCAGCCACCATGGAAGCCGCTGGCAGGTCGGGAGGTACAGACTCCGGGCGAGAGATGTGGCGAGCGGGTGCAGGCGGCTGTGGAGTGGCTCAGGAGTCCTGCTGGGGCAGGGACATGTCCTTTCTTCGCTCTCATTCACTCTGTGTTCGTGCACAGGGGAAAACCGGGGCAAGAGCAGGACCTGCAGCCCTCCATCACTAGGCGGATCTTCTCTGGGCCTCTAAGCTGCTCTCTTTTCTGCTGGGTGGTTCCTTTGAGCTGATTCCACCTGTGATACGGCTCGACCACTGAACACTGAAGACAAGCGTCCCTAACGTCCTTCTGAGCCAGGCAGAGTGGCACCTAGGCATAGTGCGCACTAGGTCGGGCACGGGAACAGAAGGGTAAATGGGGAAGTAGAAGCCTGTGCATTGATGAGGAAATAGATCTCTGTGGAATAAATGGAAGTAGAACGCATAAGAAATGAGCACCGCCATCAAACGTGCACCACCCAGCGGCAGACGCCTGTAGAGCAGATCCTTGTCACGGTGCATGACCTGGGCCGGAGCAGAAGTCCAGCCAGTGGGAAAGGGTCCTCAGCAAAACGCTCCAGGATGCCGTTGTACAGTGACTGTATATATTAATAATACTGCCCTGAACTGTATATTCCAAACTGCATGGATGGGTTTTGAGTTTAATAGTTCGAAATTATTTTCATTTTGAATGACACCGTCTCCCGGGAGCTGTTCAGTGCTGGGTGCTGGGTGCTGGTTCTGTGTATGGGTCGGGGCGCCTGCAAGTCCCCGCCCCGCTCCTGCAGGCGAGCGTGGTGTGGGCAGCGCTGCACTTCAGAGAGACCGACCTCCTCCCTAAAGCGGTGAGAAGGTGAGGGGAAAAGTGCGTGTGTGCACACAAGCGCTCCCGCGGGGACGGGATGAGCTCGTGTCTGGGCGGTGTTCCGGATGTTTTCTGTTTGTTTATTTATTAGAGACAGTCTCACTAAGTCGCTAAACGCCCAGGCTGGGCGCAAAATTGAGATCTTCCTGCCTCAGCCTCCCAGAGTGCTAAAATTACAGACTTGCACCGTCACTCTGGGCTTCCTGAATCTTTATTGTTCCCAACCACCCCTATCCCCACCCCCACCACACCCTGCAAAGGGAACCTGTGACCTAAGTATAGTGCCACCAGGTGGCAATAATGAACCATGATTTCAAACAAATTCTAAATTTTACCGAAAGCAGAGCTACGGATAGTCGGGCCCCAATCCCGAAAAATGAAAATACTCCAGTGTGGACGACGACAGTTAGCAACTCAAACCCTGCAGCACCGTGCGTCGCCCTCTGAGAGCGGTTCAGGGCACAGCAGGCTTAGGGTGCGGGTCTTGCCGCCCTTGGGGATTCCAGGCCCAAAATCTCGGTTTCAGTCTGGAAATCAAAGGCGCTGATTCCAAAGGTTTTGTGTGTGCGCCCCGTGTGGGAGAGGTGCGGCTGTGCTAGAGCCTCGGCCTCGGGTTTGTGGGAATCTTTATCCCTCTGCCAAACACGGAAGGGAAGAAATTTAGGGAAGAAACCAGTGCCTCCAGACGGTAAAAACAGAAGCACTGGCCGTCCTCCTCCTCGCCCCTTCGGCAGGGTGGTACGCCCCTTCCTTCACACCGGCAGAATCAAATTCTTGCAGAATCGCAGAGCTCTGGCACCGGGGCGCAGGGCCTGTGCTCACCCAGTAGCTCGGAGGGGGCACGCCTCAGAGGCGTGGCTGGGGCCACGAACCCCAGCGGTTCTTCCTAACTTCTCTTTCTAGTTCGGCTTTCTGGGAACCAGAAAGACTTTCATTTTTCTTTGTCGTCCTGGGGGTTGAACCCAGGACCTTCTCATTGAACCTCATCCATCTACCACCACCACCCCCTTTTTAAAAATTTGAGACAAGGCCTGGTTACATCACTAACTTACCCAAACTGGCTTCAAACCTGGGCTTCTCCTGCCTCAGCCTCTCAGAGGGCTGGGATTACAGGGGTGCCCCTCTACCTGGCTCAGAAGGACGTTAGGGACCCTTGTCTTCAATGGCCGGTGGTAGAGCTGTATCACAGGTGGAATCAGCTCAAAAGAACCACCCAGCAGAAAAGAGTGCATCTTAGAGACCCAAAGAAGATCCACCTAGTGATGGAGGGCTGCAGGTCCTGCTCTTGCCCTGGTTTTCTCCTGTCCCCAGGAACAGGTCAGACTGGGAGGCAGGAGCAGGAAGAGAGGGAGTCCTGGGGACTCCCTCCCCCTGGGGAGGTCTGCGGCTCCCTCCTCGCAGGCCCAGCCGGACCTCTAACCTCACCTGCTTATTCCTCGCAGCCCCGTGGACCTGCACATACCGAAGCTCTACATCTCCGGCACCTATGACCTCAGGCCCGTGCTGGCAGACATGGGCTTTGCAGACTTGTTTTCTAACCAGGCCAATTTCTCAGCCATCACCCGGGAGGCCCCGCTGGAGTTATCAACGGTAAGAAGTGTCTTGGAAACCCAGCATGTGGCTAATGTCTGATGGGGATCGCACCGTGCTTCCATTCAGCTGCACTCATGCTCCTTCAGCTTGATGTTCTGCTGCTCGCTCATTTGCTCAGAAAACTTTCCACTGAACCCCTCCTGTGTGCCCCACTCTGTGCTAGGCTGTGAGTGTGCCTCTGCCACTCAGCTGTGGCCCCGCCCTCCCAACACAAGGGCTTCTGGCCACACGGGGCTTCCTAGTCAGTCAGTGCATGTTGTGCAAGTGGACACAGTCAAGTCAGGTGCTCCTTTTAAGGTGTGTGGAATCCCAGCTTCTCAGAGGAGCAACTCCTGACTCGGGGAGGGTAAAGTGCTTGTGCACCGTCACAAAGCTTGTAAGTCTGACATTTGACCTTGGATCTGTTAACTCAAACCTCATTTTCTCAAGACCTAGTGCAGGGCTTCTGGTCTCAGCCCCGCCTCTTCCAGGCACCGTGCCTGTCACAGCCACACAGAACCTGGAGCCCTGGCTATAAAGTAGAGCTGGTGGGAGTTGCCATCCCACGGGGTACTAGGAGCACGGTAGATGTCTCCTGTTAATTACCCGGATGATGATCTGTCAGAGGCTTTCCCTACAAGGTAGTCAGACATCTTGCTCATTTTAAGAATGCCTTCTCAAGGAACATATCGACAAAGATATGCATTTGTAGCTTCTGCTTGAGCTTCCTCATCTAGGGTAGGCACAAGCACTTTGCTCAGATTGAACATGGTATTCCTCCAGCAGAGTGAGCAGCGGGCAAGGTCTCCCTCGCCCAGGGCAGGACACGGTGAGGGACACTCAGGGGGCCACTGAAGCTTTGTTCAACAAGCTCTGTAACTTGTGCAAGGAGGAGGCACAGTTCAGACAGGGGCTGGAGGTAGAGGGGCTTGGACTCTTGTCCTGGGGCTGCTGCTCAGGCAAGGAGCCAACAAGTGACCAAGGGTCAGCCACAGTTCCACAGAGTGGAGGTACAAGGAGGCCACAGGATGAGGCATGCACAGTGCCTGGCATGTGGCAGGGACTCATTTTCTGTCCTCCATACACTGCCCATAGGTTGTCCACAAGGCCATGCTGCAGGTGGATGAGAGCAATGTGAAGGAAGTGGTAGACCCTGAGGTCACCATAAAGCAGGAGTCCGAGCCAGTCACCTTCAATTTCAACCATCCCTTCCTTGTTCTGATCTTTGATGACTTCACATGGAGCCCCCTGCTCCTGGGCAAGGTTGTGAACCCGAGCTGAGAGCACAGCCCCCCAGGAACCGCTGCACCACCTGACTTTGAGGCAGAGCCCTCCTCTGTCTTCTCTAAGATTTCTTCGACGGGATCAGAGCTGTCTCTACCTTTCTGCATCTTGTAATAAAAACAATTGCAAATACCAGCACAAGTGTGGTTGAAAGGGGCAGCATCAGGACACAGAGGTGACACAGTCATAAACCCCAGTGTTGGTGTCTTCATTCATCTGGTTGCCATAACAAAGTACCATAGGGTGGGTGGCTTCTAAACCACAGCAGTTCATTTTGCACAGCTCTAAGTGCTGCAAGTCTGAGATCAGTCCTGGGGCTCCCTTCCTGATTTATAGATGGTGCCTCCTCACCAAGTCACTCAGTGGAAAGAGCAGAGAAAGCCCAGTGGGATCTCTTGTATAAGGGCACTAATCACATTAGTGAGAGTCCCACCCTCATGACCCGAACACATCCCAGAGGCCTCACCTCTTTGGGCCATCCTCTTGGAGATTGGCTTTTGGGGAATTTGGGGGGACACAGAGATTCAGTCCCCAACACCCAGTACCACCACAGGAGGGGTGACTCCTCCACCCAACAAACCTACTCTTCCCTGACAGGTGCAGATGAAGCATGGCATCTTGGACCTGTTGGGTGTTCAGGAGTCAGTGCAATGGGGGGAATAAGGCTTCAGAGTGCAGCTGGCCTGAGACAGAACCCCAGGCAGGTCACCAAGAATTCAGAAGAGAAACCTCTGTCTTTCCTTGTAAGGATGGCTGGGAGGGCTGGCTGGACTCCCACCAGTGGGTCTGGCCCTTGGCGTGAAGCCTGTTGTGGGGAAGGTGCAGGCTCATGTGAAGCTGGGTGGAGAGCTTGGCAGGTGAGCAGAGTCTGTCATCCACTGGTTTTCTCTTCTTAATACAAAGGCAAAACAGCTGCAGTCAACCCCAGGGCAGAGACTTGGTTGCCATCTTCAGGCCATCGTCCTGCCCCTAAGCCAGCAGGACAAATGGCAAAAAGCACCTGTTTCTGTCTGGCTGCAGTTGGGGCCTCTTTGTCTGGGGGGGCAGTTTTATTATGGTCTTGCATTGCTCATGTTTATAAGGCAGACAACGTGGAGTTTATAAATGTCCTTCCCCCTAACCCCACCCCTATTGAATATATTGAATAGACGAAGCAAACTTAACAAGAAATGGGCAACAGACTTCCGGGAAGGTGGCGACTGGGTAGGCAGCAGAGAGGGAACCTCCCGGAGGATTACCACCCAGACAATGGAATATAGCAATATGAGAAGGACAGAAAGGAGAGAGGTGTGTACCCTGAACCCAGGAAGGATCTGAAATGGGAACTGAAGCCCTCAGAAAGACCAAGCAAGACCTCTTCTGGAGGAAAGGACTGGAGGGCCGCCATGGCGCAGTCAGAGAGGGAGGAGGTGGAGAAGGAGGAAGCCACTGCTCCAAACACACCCCCAGCCCACTCCCTCTTTCTGCCACTCACAGCTTCAGCTTCAGAGACCCACTCTCATGGAAGCCTCCCGACTTGGCCAGGGGAGAGCGGAGTTCCGAGAGCTGGTCCAGGTCTGGAGAGGAGAGGGCGCAGCCAGGAAAAGAAGCAATGGCTGTTGGGAGCTGTTGTCGAACCCAGTGTGAGGATGAGAAGTTACAACAGCCACTGAAACAGAATCCTCACCCTGCAGCAACCTTCCTAAATATTCTTAAAAAAACATTCTTCTGACATGAAAGACTTTCTATTATGAAAACACTCATTTTATCTCATACAGCTTACATTTTCTCACTTTTTGTGTATATGGCAAGTCAGAAATTGAGCCTACTTTGGGAAGGGGACTCGCAGGAGTTAGCATGGGGCTGTTGGTTGGGCAGAGCCTAAGCTTGTTAGGTTCGGTGTTTAGATTGTGGGTAGAGTCTTCAACCCTCACTCGTACCCAAGTTTTTTCTATTTTAGTGATGGCATCCTCATGCAATCGTTACTGTTCTTAATGGAAACTGGGTGCACGGGAGCATTTTTGCATCTTCTGCTTTCCTTAAGAAGTTTCAATTTGCTAAGAAACTATCTTTTAGATAGAACAAAAGTAAGTTTTTCATGACACATAGAGAGGAGGAAGGACAGGTCAGAACTAAGCTAAGCATAATTTTCAGTTTATAATCCAGAAAAGTATATTATTCTAAATTATTTGTATTCCTACATAAATCTTTAAATTTTTTCTAATGACTTATCTACTGTGCCTGAATGGTTTACATTATTATGCTACTGTTTTATATTAATTTTGCCTGTTTTTCTATGTAGATTGAAAAAGGATGTCATGAACACTGTAACAAATGATAACGTGTATGAATATGGGCAGATTCTTATGGGTATGTGACTGTGCATGTGTAGAAATAGATACACAACAAAGACAACTGCAAAATGTGGAAAAAGTTAAAAACTAGTGACTGGGGGCGTTATAAGAGGTCATGGTACTATTTATTTTGAGTTTAAAATCATTCAAAATTTTGCGGTGAAAAACTGAGGTAAATAATGGCCAGCAACATAAAGGGAAAACAGAAAAAAAGAAATAAGCAGTTCACAGTCAAAGGCAGGTACGTGCACGTGTGCCTTGTGTGTGTGGAGTGTGCCCACTCATGTGCCCAGACCCTCATGAATTTCCTGTTCATCCTGACCAGGGTCTGAGTTTTAGGCAGCCCTGTTCTTGACTGATCTAAAGGAGGATCTCCACTCCGCCCCCAACACAGGGTCCAGCACTATGGCCAGTGGCCTGGGCTTTTTGAAGCTGAACCTGAACCCTGCAGTTGGATGGGAAATTTCTAGGCCCCTGAGAAGCCTGCTGTCTTAGTTACTTTTCCCTCATTGTTAGGACAAAATACCTGACACCCAAAGGTGTTAAAGGAGGAAAAGTTTATTTAGCTCCCAGTTTGCAGAGGTTTCAGTCCATAATCAGCTGGCTTCAAGGCAGGGCGGCACATGGCAGAGGGCAGCAGTTCGTGGCGGTAGAAGATAGCAAAAGCAACAAGGCAAAAGGGGAGGAGCAAATCTCTTTCCCTCCCTTATACTGTATGCAGGCCCTGGGGCTGGTGTAGCACTCATACCCCTCATGCCAGCACTAGACAATGAATCAATCACAAACTCTAGATTCAGCTGCCTCCAGAAAGCCCACTCCGCTTGACCACATGAGGTTTTGGGGGACATCCAGACACAAACCATAACAGCTGCCTATGCAGTCCTGGGTTTGCTTTTCTGCTACACGGCCTCTCTCAAAATTCCTCACCAACTAAGCAACCATCCGCTCCAACACTACCACCCTCATGCCCTGGATGTAGCGCTGGACTTCCTGGCAGACCAGCCCACTACCTTAGGCAGGGCCGCGAACAATGCCCGGCCCTGGGTGAAGTGTGTGTCATCGATTCCTTTCCTCTCGTGACAACCTGCCCATGGGGGTGGCACCATTACTATCTCCATTTCACATGTCACTGTTTGGGGTACAGAGAAGTTGAGAAACTTGCTCAAGTTTACACAGCTGCTAAGAGCTCTGTTTGACTCCAAAGTTTGTGCTCTTCATGAACAGGGAGAAAGGGTGCCCTTTGTCTAAGATGGGCCCTGGGCTGGGGTTTGGCCAGTACTGGGACCACCCTTGGGCCTGACTGACATGTGCTAACTGGGGAAGAGGCTCAACAGAGAGAGCAGGAAGCAAGGTGCCCCAGGCATGCTTCACCCTAGTGCAGGTTCATGGCAGGCTGTTCTCAGCACCAGAAAAGTGGAGGCCCAGGGGGCAAGTGTTACCCATGAGCAGGAAAAAGTGTCCCTCCAACTGCACCTCCAATAGCAGCATCGCTTTGCGGACTCCTGAGAGCCACCTCTGCAATGTCACCTTGGGACAAACAGAGGGCCTCATGGAAGGCAGCAGGCAGTGAACCAGAGGGGGCCCTGTGGCAGACGTCACAGCCATTCACAGGTTCACTGGGTGCATCCCTGGGAGAGGCCTGGTTGGTCCTGGAACTGCTGCCTGAGCATCTGGAGGTTGTGCTGGGGACTTGTGGGGTTCCCGCTGCCCAGGACTATTGAAGGCTTAGGCATTTTTCATCCTATCCTGCTTCCTCTTCTGTCTCTAATCACGTCCAGATTTCCAGTTAAGAAGCTTTTCTTTTTCATGTATAACCTAAAACCAATACTTTGGTTTGGAAAAAAAATAATCAGGTTTCAGGTTCCAGATTCCTGAATCCCAGCTCTGATTTGCGTCTCCCCTGCTCCAAACTCGTCATGGCTCCCACTTCCCTCTGCCTCCAGACTACCAGTCCGTGAGGAAATTTCCCTTCCTCTCTCTGTTTCTGTATCCTTGCTCCTGCCCTCCTGTGACCTGGGCACCATCATCCTGAGCAGCTTGACTCCCTCCCACGTAAGATAGCTGCCTTTTCTTGATAAAAATCTATTGTTACATTAAATAGTTGTGCTGGTTAAGTCATAGGCTTAGGAGATAGAGCACTGCCTTTGAAAACTGAAGTTTAGATTCAAATCTGGGTCTCCTTATCCTTAAATAAGTTACTGACCTCCCTGAGCATAGGTTTTCTAAGGAAAACCGATCATTTCTCTCCTCCTCAAGAGTGTTTAGATTCCACCAAAGAAAAAGCCCACCTCAAGGAGAGCATTGGCATTTAGCTTAGGGGTAGAGGCAGGCTGCAGATGCCAACCAGCTGGACTTCTGGTTACCCAGCAGTTTTCCCACTCACTGAGTGGGGTCTGTGTATGGTCTCCACTCTGGTTGTAATATGATCTGTCCCCCAAACTCACGTAGGAGTTTAATTGCCAGTGTCTTATGTGAATAATACTACGTGGATGGAAACCTAACCGGAATGTGGAGGTGACAGGTGGGACCTTAGGAAAGTGACTACATTAGAGTGGACCACTGGAGTGGAGCGCCCACGATTGACTCTTAGGGAGATTATAAGCAGAAGAGACAGTCTACTGACACAGACAAGTGCGCTCCCGCCATGACATAGTGCAGCCCAGGAAGCCATTACCAGAGTCACAACATGTTGTTTGTTGACTTAAAAGTTTTATGCTGTGTAATATTCTGCTGATGGCTTGACTGTTGGTAAAATGGGTGTATTGCATAGAGCCTGGCATGGCACCAGCAATCTTGTAGCCAAAAATTCATCAGTAATGAACTTTACCCCCAGCCTATTGTAAGGGACGGTGACTTTTAGCACATCATTTTAAGATAGACAAGCCTCAAAATGTGTCTTGAGAAACATCCTGGAGG
This sequence comes from Dinomys branickii, assembly GCA_004027595.1. NCBI lineage: Eukaryota > Metazoa > Chordata > Mammalia > Rodentia > Dinomyidae > Dinomys > Dinomys branickii. The sequence continues at coordinate 38,874 of PVLD010012994.1, read as the reverse complement.
GGCTGTAAAGAGTTAACTTTGCAATCCTAACTTTGTCCTGGAATTCTTCTCCTTGCCTGAGTTGTTGAAGTATACATCACTGTGGCCAGAGCCTGACCTGGTCACATGGTACAAGGAAAACAACTGTGGCCAGGCCTAAACATTCCAGTCTACTACCATGGAAACCAAAATTGTATATAAGGTGAGAACAAAGGCAGTTAAGGGCCACATTCTTTGATCGGGAATGGGGGGGGGGGCAAAGACTAGTCCAACTGGTTCTAAATTAAAGTTAATTAAAGCTCCATTTGTTCTGAATGAGTTCTTTGATCTTCTGCAGAGTTCAACCCAATTTTTTATTTTTGCTGTAATACCACCTTCTTTCTTAATACTGTCTTTTGTGAGAGTACAGAATGGAAACCTTCAGATGAATGACTATGTGAATGACCTTGACAGCCCTCCTTGGGGGTGTCGTCACACCATGCTCAGGGATCAGCTCCCTGCAAGGAAATCAGGCCCCGTGAGGTCAGGCTGGCTGGGTCTCTGGCAGCTAGAACACAGCTTGCCAGAGGTTTGAGTGACAGAGTAAACCTGAGCAGGAAAAGTATATTACTCTTCCCATTACTGATATGGAGCATATAGTATCACTATAAAGGCAGGTTGGAAAAGGAAATCTTCCAACTGGCAGTTCAGAGGAGGGGTAAAGAAAACTGACCAGCTAACTCCTTTTTTAAAAAAATTACACTGACTGCTTTTTATTTTCAAGTCTTGGGCACCTTTCACAAGGTGAAAGGCTAAAAAAAAAATTACAATCGTTGCTAATGTAATTCTTCCATTGTTCTCAGTCAGCTCCAAACCCACTGTGTGCAAAGCCCATTTTTTCATTCATCTAAATGATAGATACAGGCTAGGAGATTCTTTATTTGCAGCAGTTCATGTAGGTATACCCAAACACAAAGTTTCAGGGCAAATTATACAAACTTTACAATGTGGGGTTTGAATTTAAAATAACAAACATAAAATCCACACAAAACTGATAAAAATCAAGCACAGATACCAGGACTGAACCTTATAACCTGGGTGTGAAAGGGAGTCTTGTTTCCTTTCGAGTGCTTTATTCTGCTATAGAACAGTCACAATGAAGATGCAAAGCTTTGTGGTTGAATTGTACACTCTGTAAGATACTATACCAATTTTAAAAGTTACACAGAGACCAACAGATGTCCATCAGTTCATCTGGATTGATCACACTCCAGCTGGATTGATGAGAACAAAACAAGCAAATGTGGAGAGAAAATCCACCTGAGCAATTTGTCTGCAGAGTTTCCTGTTGGGCACACTGTACCCCAGGCCCACGGGTGCCTGCTGCTTTCTTCATCAGAGTGATCGTTACGGGCTTCCCACCTCTGACCGCTTCTCTAGCCTCAAGTGCTATCAAATTTCTGAAGCTCTACCTCCTCAGTTTCTTTAATTATGTTAGGAACGTCTGGTCTAGACGGAAGAAGATATTCTAGTTCAGAAAGCTTGTCTGGGTTGATCCAGATGTTTCCAGGAAACTGCACATCAACCTTTATGTAAAGATCACCTTTTTCAAAGGGATAATGGTCCTGTGTCACTCCTTCACCTCGGACTACATGAACACATCCTGGTTCAGTACTTTGCCAGGGGGGTACTTTACCACAATTGATGCCCATCATGGTGCTTAAAAATGAACTGAAATCCACATAGAGCTTCAACAAGTCCTATCCAATGTATCATGCGCAGATCATTCCCATTTCTCTGGAACACCTCATGTTCTTTCTCCTGCAGCAAAAGAACAATGTCTTCCGGTTCCACTCCTGGGGCCTGGCCTTCCTCCCCAGTGAATGTAATTCTCTGTCCATGTTTCACGCCTTTGTCTACATGAACTTCAAGAATCTTGATTTCTTTAATCAACTTCTTTCCTTCACATTTTTTACAGTGGGCTTTTTCATTAATTACCTCTCCTTCTCCACGACAATTAGAGCACACAGACTGCATCTACTGTACCATTCCCCGAGCCAGGTGTCTGATCATGATGCATACGCCTCGACCTCGATAAGCACCGCACTTCTGGACAGCTCCAGATCTTCCTCCCTGACCACTGCATGCACTAGAGTACATTCTTGCTAAGTTGTAGTTTGGTTGTTTTGCCATTATACAGATCTTCTAGATACTTTGAGAGGATGCATCATATCCTCTCCTCTTCTTTCGTCATTTCTACTTCTATTCTGATTACCCATGAAACCGAATAATCCTCCACCAAAAATGTGAGAGAAGATATCATCCATGCCACCACGTCCGCCGCTACCTTCCTGAAGACCTTGTTCTCCGTATCTGTCATACAACTCGTGCTTCTCTGGATTTGGTAATACTTTATATGCAAAACTTATTTAAGTTTGTATCCAGCATTTGGATTCCTATCAGGATAATATTCCTTGGCTAAGTTCCTGGAAGCCTTCTTCAGCTTGTTCTCACTGGCACTGGGCGGGACACCCAGCGTATCGTACAGCTTTGTGTCAGCAACATTTGCCATGGTGGCCTTCGGGGAAGCACTCCTGACCAGCTCACTCCTTCAAGGCCCACAAAAACTTTGGAATGGGATAAAAGCTCGCGCCAAAGAGAAATTAGGATTGAGTAAGATGCCTGTATTACGGAGCCTTGCTGGGTACAACTAGGATGGCCATGTGTGGGGACCACACAGACCCCTGCAGTCGCCATCCTTTGGTGTCTGAGCATTTTTCCCTGGCCACCATGGTAGTGAATGATCTCATCTCTCTGTAGGAACAAGAGTGGTCTCTCCCCTAATGCCACAGTGTTCTGACAGATCTGGCAAGGGCTGGTGACTCTAGAGAGTGAGCCTTTGCCCAGGGCCCAGGCTGCTTGCACTTGAAGCACTCTGACTTGTTTTGTCACTCTTTGGGTCACCCCAGTTTCCTCAGCACTGCAAGCTTTATATCCATTAGGCAAGCATAGCTTTTGCCTGCCTTCCTCTTCTTACTCAGCTTTTTGTTTGTTTTTTCATTTTGTCACAATTATTAAAGACCAAATAAGTACATGGACCAATTGACTTATACCTATTTGTGGGCCCTGTTGAAGTCTCTGGAGCATTCTCCTACTATGTGGAAATTATTGCCTAATAAAATATTGTTCTAAGATAATCTGACCTTTTCTAGATGCCTGGTCTAAATTAGTACATATATGGAGCATCTTTTTAAGCCAGAGTTGGAAAGCAGAGGGATTTTTGTCAGATTTTGTCTTGACTAATAGACCTAAGCTTATTCTACTGCTGCTTAGGAAGAAACCAGAATAAACTGGACATCTTTCCAGTTAAGACCAAAAGCCATCATTAGGGTATGGAAGCCATCAGCAAACTTTTAAAGATCTTTGGAAAATCTACAGAGGTTGTTTTGTTTTGTTTTGTTTTTGTACTGTTGACTATCCGAATGGTTTTGTGATCAACAGAAGTTGTGGGAAACCTAATAGGCCTCTGCCTGGGTTAATCCCTGACCTGTTTAAAGGGATGTTACAGGGCCTTTCCTGGTAGTTCCTGAGCCTTTTAGCCTCAGGGATATGACCTGGGAGGGCTCAATTCCCTGTCAACTCAAAACATACTATATGTGTTAGTTACTTTTCTCTCATTGCTAAGACAAAATACCTGATACCCAAAATTAAGGAAAGAAAGGTTTATTTAGCTCACGGTTTGTGGAGATTTCAGTCCATAATCAGCTGGCTCCAAAGCAGGGTGGCATGGCACCGGGGCAGCAGTTCATGGCAGCAGAAGACAGCAAAAGCAACAAGAGCAAAACAGGACAGGAGCAAGCCTCTTTCCCTCCTTTGGCTTGTGTGCAGGCTGCCCGCCCTAGGGCAGCTGTAGCGCTCACACCATCTCTGTGCCCTCCTCTAGCAGAAGCTCAGAATATTTACAAAGTGAGGACCCTGGCCCCCTGCTGAACTGAAGTGGAAATGCTGTAACTCTGTTTCCTGAGGTGAGCGCATGAAAACAAGAGGTCCAGGTTTTAAAAGCTGTCTTCACAAAGCCACCCACTCTGACTGCATGAGGTCTTCGGGGGACATCCAGACACAAACCACAACACACTGATAAAGCCGAATTCCTTGGGGTCCACAAGTACCTGGCCTTATATGAGTGCTGGTGCCTCTTCCGTCTGAACCTTTGCATCTCCCCCTATGACCACAACTCATCTTCTGGTCAAGGAGTCTAGAGCTGGGATGCTCTATTGACTGGATACCTTAAACTAATTATAAAATACCTAGAACGCCGGTCTAAAGAGAGGTAGCAGGCACCATAGGCAACAGAACACTCAAAACCCCAATGCTTTTCTCCCATTTTTGCTAGATGAAGTCACAAAACGATGTGTCAGGTAACAAAATTTCACAGTGAAAAATTAAGCACAATGAAAATCCAGTCAGCAAACACAGGTTACACATCTTTTAGACAGGGACATAAATTTGAGGCGACAGTTATCAAAACAAAAGCAAACTGAGTAGACTAAAGAGAGAAAATTAGCAGTAGAGAAGGAACCCCAGGAGGAGACAGCTATAGATTAGCTTGAAGACCCAGAACAATGACAGTACTCTTGCCAGTTGCTGCTTCTCTTGGCTGCCTCTGTAGCCTCTGCTGGGATGAAAGCTTTTATAATGCACAAGTTTTTCTTTCTATTTCCCACTTGAGGAAGTGCTAGGCTACGACTCTACCTTTCAAATCTGTTTCCCCTCAGTTGACCAGCACCAAAAAGGACAAAGAATTTGAGTCCGTTGATAGACAAAAGCCTGGTGGAGGAGGGAGACAAGAAGGTGGCCAGAGTTTTCTTAATGGACAGAGGGAAAGAAAACAAACCCCAGGAGGACACCCACTCATTGTGCCCTACAAACAGCCTTGGTGTTACCCATGGGGCCAGTTAAATGGTTCAGAGCATACTGCCAACCATAACACCTAAACTAAAACAGCAACATCAGGTGGACCAGACATGTTTTTTGATCCCCCAGAAAACATCAAGAAGGCCATTTGGAGTACCCTGGAGGGGCCAGGATGTCCTGACCCGAGCTCCCTGGCCAGCTTCCTTTGGCTCAGCTGCATCTCTAGTCCATGGGGAACCACATGTAGTGAGGACCATCAGCAAAATACAGCACTAGCTTTTTGGCAGGAGCCTATTTGGCCCCTGCGAAGGCTGAAGCCTTTCACACCACTGTCTGATCATCTTCAACCACTGATCAAATCAGCTGTTTACCACAGGAATCTTTCCCATGGACTCCTTAAAAGGAAAGAGAGAAAAAGGTCTCCCCAAGCAAGGAATTACTTTCCTTTTTAGCTGGACTTCTTGGCTACTGATATCTAGTGTTGTCTGTTACTCCTGGCTGGCTCACCAAATGATACCATGGGATGGATCCAGAGGATCGATTCCAGGCTCTTCTGCACAATGAGCAGAGAATTGCAAAATGTACCTCCAATGGCAAATGAAAGGCAACTATATTAATTGAAGTTTATGAGAAGATGTGCTCAGGGAAGATCTGTTCTGACAAAAAATATGGCATAAACAACAAAGGGATGCCAGGAAAATAAACGGGGAAAGGAAAGTAACCAGCACTAGACACAGATAAATCAGACTTTTTTGATTTTAAAGATCTGCACCCCAGCCTGGGTACCTTTCCTTGGGTCTCTAGGTAAGATTTACAGCAACAATGGCCAGGATGCTGAGTCATCTCGAGGGCTTCCTAGGCCTCAGGACTTTCCCAGAGCTCATTCTAATTACATTACAAGTATATGATGCAGTCCATATTTGTGAACCTTTACTATTATCAGAGTAGAAAACGTTACTGGAGTCCAGGCCAGGAGCTCTAACATGCATATGTTCTGGCCTAGAACTTCAGAGATCTCCTGGATCTTTATTCTTTTAGGTTCTACCTCTTTTAGAACAGTGGAAGAAGGGCTAGCCCTGGGGTTGCTCAGACTCAAGTGGATGGAAGAGGTAGTTTTCCCAGCTTCCTCTGTGCTGCCTGCACTAGCCCCACCCAGTGTGAGGGCTTCTGTGACACTGCTGAAGTTCAGATGAACTCATGCTCCAGAAGAAGCATGCTCCACGGTTCCACCCCGACACTTGGCAAAGCAGCTAGTCCCTTGGCTGCAGACGCAGTCATATCCCCCAGGGAGCTAACAAGCCCACAGCTACAACACTCAGAGTGGGCAGGAGAGGCCAGGCCTGAGCCCCGCTGAGCCCTGCTGAGCTCACCAACAACCCCACTTCGGCTTCTCTCACCAATGCTCAGCAGCAGAACAGGGGCTGTCCGAAAGGAGCACTTTGGAGAGTCACTATGGCCCTCTCGATTTGTCATGAAGGTTTGAGCAAGTATTGCTGGCATCTAGTGATTGAGAGTCAGTGATGCCAGGCATACCACACATGCCTGATGGTCCCCCAACAATGCGAAAAGTACCCCAGGCTCCACATGACTCAAACGTCCCACCTCATATTCGTGAATGGAAAATTCATTTAAAAACTCTGAGTTTTGACCATCACAGCAGTCCCAGGGCTGCTTCAGTTCATGTTTTTAAAACGATTTTTTCAGTTTTATTACCCACTCAGTTTTCTGTGAAATGAGCAGAGAATTGCAAAATGTACCTCCAATGGCAAATTGTCCTTTTCTCATTGCTGAGACAGAAATACACAACATCCAAAGTTAAAGAGAAAAGGCTTATTACAATAATAATAAACATCCACCCACAGATTGTAGAAGTTTCAGTCCATAGTTCACTGGCTCCAAAGCAAGGTGGAATGGCAGAGGGACACCAAGGAGGAAAAACAGTCCATGGCAAGGAAGGGCAGGCAGAAGGCAGCAAGAAGCAAGCAATGACAGCAGCCACAGCAGCTGCCTGCCTCTCCCTTCTAGGCCTCGCAGGGCTGGGCCTTCCTTAAGCCCGGCATCACAGACTTAATCCCAGTATCACACACTGTAGATCCAGCCACCTCCTAAAAACTCCACCTATGGCCACAGGAGGTTTTGAGGGCACACGTAGATGCAACCCCTAGCGCACATGTTTTGTTCTGTTTGGAACTTGATCAAGCTTACCTCGTGATTTCAGAAAATCATGTTACTGGTATAGTACTAGTTGTGCGATTAAGTGGTCCACAGAGAGGGGGTGCCAGCACACAGAGACACTCCTTTAGTGGCATCGACACCAGCCCCTATCCCCAGCGTGCCTGACTCCACATTCAACTTTGCCTACCCTCATCTTTCTTATCTGGGATGTCCTCCACTCACCCAGCCTGACCATTGTGTAATATGCCAGGAACCGCACAGGGGTGAACTAATCTGCCTGTGCAAAGGTGCCCACCAGTCTGTGATCACTAATGTTGTGTGTGAACCACTCCTCAGAGTTTCCCGGCAAGACAGTTCTTTAGCATGATAGTCCTTCAGCCATCAGCTGACCAGCTAGTTCATAGCTTAATAAAGCTCTTTCCCATAGCCTTGCCTCTTGACGGATGAGCTTCCATCATGTGGTGAGCACACTGATCCCCAGTACTGTCGTGGCATCACATCAGCTGGGGGAGTTAGGCCAGAGCATCGCCATATTGAAAGACAGAATTGTCTATTAATTTTTTCTTTTTTTGCCTTCATGTTATAGAGCTTTGCTATCGTTTTCATTTGCAGGTAGGGGGCATATAAAATATAAATTGTAACAAAGAATCTGATAGGTGTGAGCAGATGGATCTGAAAGGGTCTCCATCGGCTTTGACATTGGATACTTGAGGGTTCAGTCTCAACATATGCCTTGAGCTAGGCCCTACTGTAAGTAGTGATCTACCCCTTTGTCTCCCCTAAGAGTGGGTCTTGAACACCTTTGTGCCTACCCCATACCCCACTTGGTGCCCAGCGCTGGTCAAAGGCCAAGAAGCAGCAAAGAAGTCCACTATTGCTTTCTCTCTCACCATGTTCAGCATGCAGAGCTACTCAGGAGAAACCCTCTCACTCCATCCCAGAAGGAGCCAAGTGGAAAGCAGAAGCCTGCGGTGCAGCCTTATCCTGTTGGGGGCTGTAGAAGGAGCTGGGGAATGTGGGAAGCCTCCCTCCCTCTCTGGTTTTTGGTTTTCCGGAATCTCTAACATCTCAAAGAAGGACGTTAATCAGTAACAGTCCGACAGGGAGATCATACTTTGGAATTGCAAATATTTGCGGAAGGCTTCGGGCTGCAGAACAAAGCTTTCATCTTGTCTCGAATGACCTTCCCAGGTGCCTGAGGCCCCTTGAAGGTAAGAGGTCGTGGATGACAGGGAGCCCTTGGAGTGTGTAAGGGGGGCACTAGGGAGAGGACATGTTCCTGCTGTCTCTAGGGGTCTGTGAGAGGAGGGGTGGGATGGTGGACAGCATAGAGCCCTCAGCCCTAGACATCATGGAAACTGTGAACCCCAGCTGGGGCTGGGAGGGGGTGAGAGGTGTGTCATAGATGCAAGGGTTCCTCAGCAGAAAGTGGGCCAGGCAAAAGGGCTCAGAAGCCATGGTGTCTCATCCGCCACAACTCACTGCCCCAGAAGGCAGACCACCCCTCCCTGGGCTTAGAGAGGAAGCGCTAGGCTCAGGGGCACCGTGGTTTCTTCTGGCTCAGGTCTCTGTAGGAAAGCACGATCTCCCAGTTTGCCTGTACCCTAAGCCAAGGAACAGCCCTGCAGGTGGATTCTGCTCTGCTCTATACACGAACAAAGTCAGAAGCACAGGCTGCACTGCCCAGGCTGGACAGGGACTGAGTGGGGAGCTTTGGAAACAGTGATGTGAAACTTAGCATCTGGAAGGGGTGACAGCTAGTTGTTGCACTAGTATAATTTCCTGAGGACAGCTAGAAGTACTTCATAATTCAGGATTTTTCTGCCAATTTAAAAAGGCATAATTTACCTCTTAAAGTAGAGGTAAACATAATCGTGTTAGCTCAGGCTGTTTAACAAAATCCCACAGACTGGGTCAGGGCTGGAACAACTGATGCATTTCTCGAGGTCCTGGAGGCCAGGAGTCTGGGGCCAGCAAGGTTGGGCTATGGTGAAGGCCGGCATTCTGGTCTGCAGATGGCTGCTGTCTTTCTATGTCCTTTAGGAGAGAAAGGGCTCATTTCAACCTCATCTACACCTAATTACTTCTCTTACTTCTCGAAGGCCCCATCTCCTATCACTATCACTTTGAGGGATAAGACTTTGTTATGGTTCAGATCTGGGTTTGCCCCCAAGAGCCTCCTGCACTCACAGGCGGTGCTTTGTAGAGAGGGGGGTGTCTAGTGGGAAGACATGGTAACTGGGGGTGTGACCTGGAAGGGTATTTCTCACTTCCTGGCTTCTCTGTCTCTTTCTCTCTCTGTCTGTCTCTTTCTGTCTTTCTCTCTGTCTCTCTTTGTCTCTGTCTGTCTCTCTCTCTCTCTCTTACTTCCTGGCTGCCATAATGTGACAGCTTCCCTCTGCTCAGGGTGTTCCACCATGCCTTCCTTCCTTGGCCAACTGTGGACTAAAACCATGAGCCGAAATTAATTTCTCCCTTAAATTGCAGGTGTCAGGTATTTTGTCACAGTGATGTAGAAAGTGACTAAGTCTTTAATGTAAGAATTTTGGAGGAGCGGAGACTTTGATTCTCTAGGAACAGTACAAGGTAGGAGGTGCTTACCCAACACTGGCCATGGCCTACTAGATATCAGATTGCCATCAGGGTTAGAAGATACTTCCCACCTAGCCAGAACCTTTTGGGAACTGCAGCAGAAGTGCTCTACTGAGCAGGGGAGTACCGTTCAGGCTGTGAGGACAGAGCCTTGAGTTCTGTGGCACCACTGGCAGAGCAAGGAGCAACAAATGCACTGAGCTGGGGCCGGGTGTGACTTTGTTCTAGGCCCAGAAGAGAACTGAGCCCCCTGCATCAAGGAGAAGCACAGGAGCCTCTCCTTGTCACCACCCTCTCTCTGCCTTGGGTCCTTACTCAGAGTGAAGTCTATGATGGGAACAACCAGGAGGCCCGCAGCATCCCCTGTGCCCACTTTCCTGGGTGTCCTCCCAGACCAGGCCCTGCTGGGGTGGGGAAGAGAGTGAGCATGGGGGAGGGGGCCTGCCAGCCTCTGGGACGCAGAGGTGTGGTTGAAATTAGGAATGAGTGTGAATACAGCAGATGGCACAGCGCAGGAGCCAGGCTAGTGCCTGAGGATGTGGAGACAGCTGGGGGGGCAGTACTGGGGACAGCTAGAAGTGAGGACGTGGGGTTGGAGAGTCACTCCGGGTGGGAAGTTTGGGCAGCAATGCCAGCAGCTCCCAAGGGATGGCAAAGGAAGGAAGGAAGGAAGGAAGGAAGGAAGGAAGGAAGGAAGGAAGGAAGGAAGGAAGGAAGGAAAGCAGAGCTGGAGGAATACACAGGAGAGGTGCAGGGGAGGAGAATTCTCATCAGGACATTGGTGGGGGGCTTTCTTCTTTTATTGCCTGATTGTCTCCAGCTGTGTGCAAACCTCCGGGCTGATGTGTCACACACCAAGGTTCTGTGGCCCGGCTCGGAGGGGCGGCCTCGTGCCTGAAAGATCAAAGGCGATGCCTGAAGCAGATCAGTAAAAGGGTGGGAGAGCCCCCCGCTCCCCCAGCCCTGCTCTGACGCCCGTTCCCCATGCCCTTCACTGCCTGCTGTCCACAGAGGGGGAGCCTACCTGAAAGCATAGGAAAGGGAGTCAGAGACCCTGAGCCGCCCGAGGGCCTGCAGGGATGGGGGCCAGAGGAAGTGTGGTGTAAAGGGCTGTCCTCTCCTGGGTGAGAGAATGTGCCCCTCCTGGTCCCGGGTCTCTCTGGTCAAGGCTGAAATCACAAGCCGAGATGACTGAGCCCACAAGAGAGGTGAGACCCTGTGGGGTGATATTTACCATTGTATGGAAGAGACATTTTATGAGGTATTAAAATAATCTCTGTCCTCTCTCCTGCACAGGAAGTCTTGCTGCTGAAGAGAGGGGTCCTTGGCCTCCACAACTGGTCACATGAAGGTGGCACTGGGCCTCCTGCTCTCAATCCTCCTGGTGGAGCTGCTGGTGCCCAGCTGGGCTCTCACTCCCCTTTCACCAGAGTATCACACAGGGCTGGAGAATCTGGAGCCCAAGGATCCTCAGAATCAAACTTGGGGGGACATGCAGGGTCTGCCTGATAAAGAGGAGGAGGAAAAGGAGGAGGAGGAAGCTTGGCTCAGGATCTGCATGCAGCAGCTCTCCAACAAGACATCAGACTTTGGGTTCAGCCTGCTGCGAAAGATCTCCATGAGGCATGATGGCAATGTGGTTTTCTCGCCGCTCAGTGTGGCCTTGGCCATGGCAGGCCTGATGCTGGGGGCCAAAGGGCAGACCAGGGCCCAGGTGGAGCATGGACTCCAGCTGCAGGCACTAAGCAGGACGCAGCCCCTGCTCCTACCTGCCCTCTTCAAGCGGCTCAGGGAGACGCTCTCCAGCAACCTCGAGCTGGGTCTTGCCCAGGGGAGCTTTGCCTTCATCCACAAGGATTTCAAAGTCAATGAGACCTTCCTCAATTTATCCAAGAGGTATTTTGATACAGAGTGTGTGCCTACAAATTTTCACAATGCCTCGCAGGCCAGAGGGCTCATGAATTATTACATTAACAAAGAGACTCAGGGGAAAATTCCCAAGCTCTTCGATGGGATTAATCCTGAAACCAAATTAATTCGTGTGGATTACATCTTGTTCAAAGGTACTTGGATCATGTTCTGCTCTGCCAAAGCTGAAGGGCCCTGTCTCTGTCTCCTTTTCCCTCCTCCGGTCAGCCGTGTTTGTGCCAAAGGACTGTGCGTGAACACGTTCTCAGAGTTCACATCTGCAAAGAGTGGTGCCAGATGGTCATCTAAGGCCCCTGCCCTCCTAACCCTACTGTCTGTGGTCCTTACAGGTGTCACAATACCCCGACTCAGTTCCCTTCTCCCCTGGGGAAGAAGCAGCACACGGTAATTCCCTAAAGGGGCATTTTGCTGGAGAGAGTTAGGATTGCATTTTTGCTTCTTCATTCTTTGCTTTTGCGACTGGGGCAAATGACAGGATCTGTCCTTGGATTCTCTATCCAGGAAATGGGGACCTACCACCTGCTACAGTTCAGAGGCCATGTAAGATGATGCTTGGCACATCCAAGACTGCACACACACACACACACACACACACACACACACACAATCTGACCTTCCCAGCTGCCAATGCAGCAGGCAGAGCAGGGACCAATGTCTCCTTCCTAGAGGAGAGGAATGTGGAGGTGGGAGAGGTTAATTTAATGGGGCCACACAATCAATTCAATGGAGACACAAACAAGGTCTCCTGGCACCCTAATCCCAGGTACAGGATGTGGTGTATATGTCACTGGGGTAGAGAGTTGGCACCAGGAAACCCACAAAGACCCAGGACAGGAAGCAGCCTTGCACTCACCAGGCCACACCCTGGGACAGGCCTTGAAGGAGGGACATGCTGCATCCTCCCCTGCGTTGTGGGAGCCTGCTGTCAGAGCCCAACAAGGCAGTGGGTCGGCCAGAGGCACTGTTGCTTGGTGTGACATGTGATGTGTGTGCTTATGTGCGGATGTACATTGGACAAGTAGACAGCAAGAGGCCCCTCATGTAGACAAAGCCAGGCAGAAGCCTGAAGTGTTCTCTAGACTGGAGCCTCCATTAGGGAGAATGGGGGGAGGGGTTATTCAGGTCTGGAACAAGGAAGGGAGCAGGGATTGGGAAGAGCCACTCCTTGCTTCCTGTGTGGTTCCATAGGGTTGGTGGGTGGACCTGGACTTCGCTCTAAGAAAAGCTGATCTTTGGGGAATGTGTTCCACCTGCCTGAGCTATAATCCAAGGTACCTAGTGAAGGAACACCTTCTGGAGCAGGAATAATGCTCAAGTCAGCCCAAGGGGCTGGCTTCTTCATGGGATCTTCTCTTCCTTGTGCAGGGAAGTGGCTGACCCCCTTCGACCCTGCCCTCACCGAAGCTGACACTTTCCACTTGGACAAGTACAGGGCAGTGAAGGTGCCCATGATGTACAGGGAGGGAGAGTTTGCCTACACCTTTGATAGCAATTTTCGTTGTCACATTCTTCAACTGCCCTACCGAGGAAATGCCACTATGCTGGTGGTGCTCATGGAGAAAATGGGGGACCACCTCGACCTGGAAGACTACCTGACCACAGACCTGGTGGAAACATGGCTCAGGAACATGAAAAGCAGGTACGCTCTGTGCCCTGCTCTGTGCCCAAGCTTGCAAAGGCTCCTCCTACCTTACCCAGCACACTGTGGCCCAATACCCATCTCCCCAGGAAGCACTCAGCTCCCCAAAAGCAGGGCCAACATGTATTGTTTTCTGCTTCCTTGGCATCTGCCATGTGCCTGGCTCATTCATTCATTCACTCGAGTACTCATGCCATATCTTTCCTGCCAAGATACCTACACAAACCAGGTACATCTGTGAGCTAAGCTCTGAAGTCCCTGCCCTCCTGGAATTCACAGAGTGATGAAGGGAGACTAACAGTAACCCAGGAGACAGAGCATCAGTGGGGTACAGGCAAGCCAGGGGAACCTCCCCAGCAAGGTGACAGTAAGCAAATGTCTGAACAATGTGGATGTCTCCGGGGATAGGAGTGTTGCAGGCAGAAGCTGGAATGTTGTGGGATGGAGTGTGCCCGGGGGTCTGAGGGACAGCAGCACGGCGGCCAGGGTGGCTGCAGTGTGTGCTGAGTCAGAAAGAAGCAGGGGCCCAGGTACCCAGAACCTCACCTCTCAAGCCTCAGAAAAGGCCTGAGCTTTGCCTCCATGGAAGAGTTCCACGCACAGGTTAACATGCTCCAACTAAAGGATCACTCAAGTGCCTGGGTCCAGAAAAGATGTGAGGGGATAAGAAGGCCATTACTGCAATACAGTCATGTAGGAGGCCACTCTGGTGATCCAGATGGGCACGCTGCAGGTGGGACTATAATGGTGGCTGTGGAGGTGGGATCCTGAGTGACTAGGAAGTGAGAGTTGGCAGAATTTTAATGGGTGGGGGAGATTGAGAGAGGGAGAGATACAGGGCAAGATGCACAGAGACAGAGACAGAGACAGAGACAGAGACAGAGACAAAGCCATTTGTCAGAGGTGATTGCACAGGTTTTGGCCTTAGCATTTGGAAGAGTGGATGAATCATTCACTAGAACGGGGAAGAACAGGAAACAGGTCTGGGGGGAAATTCAAGAGTTCAGCTGAAAAAAAAAAAAAAAAAAAGAGTTCAGCTGAACATGTGGATCAGAATAGCTATTAGACATCCAAATGGAAAGGGAAACGAGGCAGTTGGATCCGGAGACCAGGGGGAGTCCCTGCTGGGGACATAAATCTGGGGTGGGATCACAGATCGTCTGGGGAGTGGCTCTGCATACAGGAGTGGGAAGCACGGAGTGGGGATCACGGTTCTCTGAGAAATCAGCCCAGCTGCTAGAGCACACAGAAGACAGCTGTGGGCAGAACCCATGGCTGTGCGTCCTGAATCCTGTCAGCCTGGAATTGAGCACAGAGTTGGGTTTGGCTAAGGGTCCCTGCTGTCAGTTTTATCTTTATACCTCTCTCATTTTTCTCCAAATCTTTAGCACCTAGTAAAGGATTCAAACATAAAAAGCCCCAAGAAGTGTTAACTGTATGAATTTATAAATTAATCTTCAGGACATGCAATGGCCTCCGTTATATTCCAGGCTGACAGGCTGACCCAACTGTGTGACAGAGAGAAAATGGGGCGTGACGTCTGGAGGAAGCAGGAATTCATCTTCATTAAGGCCCTGGACACACCAGAGACAGTTCTGGGTGCTCAGCATATATCATCCTTCTGAACCATCCTGTGAAACCACTATTTGTATTTTTGGCCACACTTCATAGAATAAGAAATTAGGACTTCTTCAAGATTTAGTACCAATCACTTTTCATGGTTTTTATTTTGAAACCACCAGACTCCTCTTTCCAATCATCAGATTTTCAAAGGCAGACTCCAACATAGAAGATAATTACTCGGTGGCAGAGTGTGTTCGGTGTTTGCTTTGCTCCTCTCACCTGTCCATATCCAGACCCTTAGGCTTATCCTGGGACATGGGGCTCTGTGGGAACAGCCACCCTGCTGGGTTCTGCAGGATGCAGGAAGCAGCTACTGGGTTGGTCCATGTTGCTTTGAAAATAGAGAAATGGACATGAAGTATGGCGTGTGTGACTGAACAGAATGCTGAGAAATAGGACTGGCTCACAGGAGCAGGCAGTAATACTTGATAAGCCAGAAGTACTTGCTCTGAGAGAGACCATTACAAAAGCAAGGTGTGAGGAAGGGAGACTTGTTAAAATAGCCTTGGAAATGACCTTGGAGGAAGGAAAAAAGGAAAAGAAGATGTGCCCTTTTCGGTGTTCATCAGCAGTAGCTTTCTCCACATTGCATTAGTATCTGTGTCTGTACCACAGGAAAGTGGAGGTTTTCTTTCCCAAGTTCAAGCTGGACCAGAAGTATGAGATGCATGAACTGCTCAAGCAGATGGGAGTTAGGAGAATCTTCTCACCCTTGGCTGACCTCAGTGGACTATCAGCGACTTCAGAAAATCTGCAGGTGTCCAAGGTAAGTCAGGTCTTCACCAGTGCCCCCTCCTAAGCGGGAAGTGCCACCGTCTAATTTTAATAAAATACCTACAGAAATAGATTTAAATTCCAAAGACTTGCCAAGCACTCAAATTGGATGTTTTAAATATTTCAAATTATATTACAAAAACACCTTTTCAACTGATTATTTGTCAGTAGAGCTTTTTCACAATGCTCAAGGAGAAATCTACCCTGGCACTGGAGTGGTTTACAGCCCCATCCTCATCTAGGTTATACTGCAAACACTCAGGAAAGAAATCCGCAGAACCCATGTGGCCTAACCTCCTACCTCTGGGGGACTCCCGTTACCGCCATGGGACTCACACTCTGGTGTCCCTCTCTCTCCCTCTCTCTCTCCCCCTCCCTCGCTCCCCATAGGGAACTTCTCCCTTCTTTGAGAAACAGCCCCATTCACAAATGTTTAATTTAAAACAAAAATCTTGACCTGGAACTTCTCCCTAACTCATGCTTTTTGGTCCCTTTCAATCTATCTCAAAAACTAAGAAGTTTAGTCAGCTTCCCCAGCTCATCAGTGTTTCTCAAAGGAAGTGCTCTGGGTTCAGAGGGCCGAATCTGCTCCACAGTAGCTGGGCACCTCAGGAACTGGTTGGCTCTCTTGGCCTGTGTTCGCCCCTCTCCAATCCTCACAGCCCAAGCAATCGCTCCACCACCCCGCCACAGAGAAGCAGCATTTCACTGCACCCTTCCGAGGCTATGAGAGGTGGTGTGTATTTTCCCATGCAGCTGGAATTTTCAATTCCGAGACATTCAGTGATGTTCACTTGAGCAGGACCCAGGAGGCTAACCAGGGCCTTCCTGTCACAGGGAAGGGGAGATAAACACAACGGGCCTGTGGACCGGCTCTGAGTCTCGCCGTGAACAGGAGGAAAAGGGAAGAAATGTGCTGCAGTTTTACAAAGCAGCATCATGAGCTTGAGATTATAAACCGTTACATATCCTCCCTCTTGGGGGCTGGGGATATAGCTCAGTGGAATAAGCGTCTGCCTAACATATTCTCCCTCTATTTGCTCTGAGGGGTAAATTTTTAATCCCAGGAAGTAAGAATATTTCCAGGTATTACTGTGGTGATGGTTTCATGGTCTCCTCTTACAATAATTATAAAGGTACATCATTCACATGGCAGTAGGTTCCTAGACATAAGGGCCCCCAAACAGGCAAGTGGCCTGAGTACCATCAACCAGGGTTCAGGAAGATGGCAGGAGCCCTCTGGCTTGCTCTTGCCAATGCCGCAGAGCAGCGCCAGGTGCTGGGGCCCTGCCCCCCAAGATTAACCATGTCCTGTCCCCACCCTGCCTGCCAAAATAAAGGTCAAAGGACTCAGGCAACCTAGGAAGCTCAAAGCACCAGCTCAGCTTAAAAAATTAGTAGCACAATGTACATGTTCAGTAAATATTAGATGCTTGATGCCTAAATGTCCCTGCCAGAGATTTCCTGTCATCTGAGCCCAGGATGTATTGCATACTCTGCATTTTACACGGGGTCCTAAAGTCTCCTAGGTGGTTTTGGATTCTAAGGTACTTCTTGGAGCAACCATAACTTCTTCACACAAATGGGCCCTGTGCCACTAAGGCCCAGGAGCAAGGCCAGACAGGTAGCATTTCGAGGGCTCAATTAATTTCTCAATCCCTACTGCCACACAAATGGACTTGCAATTCTTCCCTTTCCTAGGTTTTACAACAGTCAGTGATTGAAGTTGATGAAAAGGGAACAGAGGCAGTGACAGGAACCCTGTCAGAAATTATTGCTTACTTCATGCCTCCCACCATCAAAGTGGACCGGCCGTTTCACTTCATGATCTATGAGGAAACCTCCAGGATGCTCCTGTTTCTAGGCAGAGTGGTAGACCCCACTTGCCTGTGACTCATGACATGCACAAGTACTCAGAGTGACAACAGGCACCGACGTGGAGGCATCTGAACCCACCCAGGACATCCAACTGTGTGGTCAAGGAAAGGCACCTCCCTCTGTCCTCAACTGCTGTGGGCTGTTCTCAATTAAGACACATATTAAACTGACATGCATTTAAAGGAGATGGTTGTGCACTCTGTCTGGCATTTAAACCTGGTCCTCAGAGCGTTGGTGAACTGCTGAAAGACTAGCTGGGTGGAGTATCTCTCCTCTCACTGTAGCCCACATACCTGGGCCTGACAGACTCTAGGTTAGAACCCAATTCCACAGTGAAGCCTTTGAGGGGAGGACATGTGGTCTCCTTGAGTCATACCTCTCTGATGTAAAGTAAGCATTTCATGTGATCTGTTGCAGAATATTTCTTGCTGACTAAAATGAGGAGAAAACTAGCATAATCACTCCTGATCAGTGTCTGGCTCAGTAATGTCTGTTTGACTCTGGTGCATCCAGTCACTTGGCAAAGGCACAAAAAGGAGAGAATAAGGGACCAGAAACTGAACCACATGGTGACTTTTGAAGGCACTAGGGGCATACGCGCGCACACACACACACACACACACACACACACACACACACATACATATAATTATACATATAATTTTTAGTACATACACTTCATTTATACTATTTCTGTATAACTTCATTGATGTCAGGATGAATATATTCTGGACTATTCACCTACCAATGCAAACTATATGTCTTGCTTTCTGCTAGAAATATAACATCTTCATGCACCCTTAAAAGCATGGTGACCTCAGGCCAATGTTGGTGAACCTATGGCCACAGCAGGCACACAGAGCCCTCTCCTTGGGCATGTGAGCCAATTCACCCCAGCAGCCCAACAGTTTTCTAAACTAGAACCTCAGTATTCAGGTTTAATTGCAGTGCTGGGACTTTGCGATCAGTAAGTGGGTTTGGGGTTGCGGTCTGAGCACTCGGTCTCTAAAAGGTTTGCTGTCACTGCCTTAGGCACTGTGTCTAGCTTCCCTGACAGATAAGTCAAAACTGTCCCTCAGCGGAAGGAAGACCAAGGTCATGCAGTGTGGCCATGGTGTACCGAGGTCTGACCTCTGTGTCTAACCCCCAAGCCCTGCTCACTCTTCCTTCCCTCCCCAGAACATCTGGCAGGACTCTGATACATACAGTGTGCACTTCAGAGTTACCCACCACAGTTAAACAGCATATAAGCATGGACTCTACCCCGAGGGAAAGAAGAACAGCAAATACCCTTGGGGCTTTTGCAGTCATTTTCTGACAAAGAAGTAAGATACAACTTTTGGATGGTCGAGTCAGAGCATCCTGAATAGAGCTAACAAATCGTAAAATGTCAGCTGCGTTCACAAAATGCATAATTGGATTTCTATCTGTGGCTAGCTAATGCTTAAATATCCCTAAAACTAACTTATTATCTTCACTACTAACACCAAAGTAATGAGACTAGGTGGTAACAGTAAGAGGCAGTCTAATGGCTGACTTTACCATCCCCACATCTGGGCATTAACTCATTCCTGTAGTTCGTCCAAGAGTACTGAGATTTTTTTAACAGGTAGGAAATTCTAAGGCCCAGGGAGAGAAGCAAAGCAAGAAGGGCTAACTTAAACTGGCATTCCCATAGGATCCATATTGCAGTTAGTCAGGCTTGTTTGTAGAAAAATGTAGACAGAAGAAGAAAAGAGGGTTCAGGCAATGTTTTCACTTTTAACAGATACAATCTAAGAAAGAAAATCTTCCTTACCTCCCAAGTACCTGTTTCTGTGGTTACCCGTCAAGGGCTGCTGGTATCATTGAAAGCTCTAAAAGGTTCCCCATCACTGGTCTATGAGAACACAATGCTCTGAAATGAACACAGTCAAACTTGGTCATGGTAATGTCGGTTCTTAGCCTCGGATGGAGGAAAAGCCTCGCTTGCCTGCAGCTGAAGAACCTACACGAGGGGCTGTTAAACAGAAATGTTGCATGTCTGTATTTGTTTTCCTGCGTAACCACTTTGAAGTTATCAATATGTAATACAGCAACCATTGTCTATAATTCAGTATTGCTTATATTGTTGTTGTGCTATTTTGTAAATGGATGTCTGTTTGTTAATGTTTTTGTTCTTTTATTTTCAAAATAAAAAAATAAAAAAGAGAACTCTCCTAAGAGTACCAGTCTTGTTTCTGGTGTAAATGAGGGTAGTTCTAACTGTCACCATTTTTAATTCTGTTTATATCTGTCCTTGGAAGTATCATTTTAATAAACATTTCAAAAATTTTAGAGATTATCATACTTGTGAAAAAAAAAATCCAAGAGTAATCTGGTTAACTTTTTTTTTTTGCAGTACCGGGGATCGAACTCAGGGCCTATCTGTTTGCCAGGCAGGCACTTACTCCACTGAGCTCTATCCCCATCCCCTGATTAACTACTGAACTGAGAATTAAAACCTACTGTAAGAATGTAATCAATTTTTTACTGGTAGTGTTTTTCCTCTCACACAATTTTCCTTCTCATATACATAATGAGAAAACAAAAGCTTATAACTCTGGTAAATGCTTTAACAATTAAGTTGAAATTCTCCATTTTATTTAAAATAAGAATCATGGCCAAGTGTGGTGGCACACATCTGAAATGCCAGCACTCAGGAGGCTGAGGCAGGAGGATTGTTGCAAGTTCGAGACCAGCTGGGGCTACAAAGTGAGCTCAAGGCCAGCCTGAACTGCATAGCAAGACCCTGTCTCAAAAAGACAGACAGATGATAGATGGATAGATGGATGGATGGATGGATGGATGGATAGATGGATGGATGGATGGATGGATGGATGGATGGATGGATAGATAACGTAAGAGTCAGTGCTGACTATGGAACAATGGATGGGCTTTGTTGTCCCACTGCACACCACAAATTCTCCAGATCACAATACAGTCAATTTCATATTATTGAGGCTGGTAGAAGGTAACAGCAATAAAAATTGCTAAATGAAATCCACAGAAACTGTGCTGAATTTCTTTAACTGAAACTGTCAAATTTCTCCTACCCATTACATTTTTAACTACTCCTCAAATGAGTAGCTGAACAATTCTCTTTCCCTGACTGTCCTCTCATTAAGGATGTTACAAATCACTACACACACCCCGAAGCAGAGGCCAGGAGGAGAGGAAAGGGTAAAGATGCCAAGGGGGAGTCTTACGCTGAGTGCCTGTTCTGAGCAATTTACAGTTGAGATCACTATGTTTCTTTTATTTACCACTTAAGAATAAACTCCCTTGCTCTTTAATTAAAGAATTAAATTTTTAGGAAAGTATTTAAAACTTTTCTCACAAGCACAGGTATCTCATTAACCTATGTTTTATTTTGAGTAAATTCGTTATCCATTTCACATTATAAAAAGTATCCACACACGCATATGCATTCACAAATTAGCGCATCTTTATCTACATCAATATATTAAAAAAGCAAATCTGCTCTAATATCAATATAGTTATATGCTGATTGCATTTTGAAATAGAGAAGCTGACAATAGCTTCATACAGTATATCTTAAGAACTGACATTTTAAAATTAAGAACGTATATGTTCCACAGGCAAATTTTGATGGAAACATTAGCATTAGTACAAATAAATGCTGTTGACACAGCTGAAGCATGATAGCTTGGAATAACAGCTGATTCAAACTAGATTCATCATTTTAAATTAAATATAGACAAATACATTCTAAAATGTAAAAGTATTTATAAAAGACATTCTCCTAGGAAACAAAGGAAATCACCAATCTATTATTTTAAAGGTATTTGTAGCTCAAAGTTATCAGAAATCTTTGCAGGATTTTAATTGCCAAATCTAAATTTGGGAATATCCATGTAGGACATAGTGTCCCTTCACAGGACTTACGAAACTGCAGACAGGTGTTGGGTTTGACTTTTCAGCTGGGTGTGGAGAGCTATGTGGTCTCTTCTTTTTTATTTTTATTTTTTTTTTTTGTGGTCTCTTCTTTACCTCCCAAGCCCCTGTTCCTGTGGTTCTCAGCAAAGGCAATTTCAGCCATTTTGGACTGTCATACAATTGCTAAACACAAAAACTAGAACAGTGAAACCGCTCGCTTCCTGCACAAAGGCGGTCTTGTCCGTTCTGCAGTCATAGTTAAAGCACACAACTGCAGTTGTTTTCATTACAATGCACTGTAACACCGGAATTCTGTAACCACATTATTATGTAAGAAATATATACTAGGGCTGGGGATATAGCTCAGTGGAATAAGTGCTTGTCTGGCAAGCACAAGGTCCTGAGTTTGATCCCCAGTACCGCAAAAAAAAAAAAAAAAAAAAAAAAAAAAGAAATATATACTATACCTCTTAGGGACTTTAATTTCAAATATGGTTA
>PVLD010012994.1:0-16876 GCA_004027595.1 Dinomys branickii | reverse complement strand
TTTGTCCTGATGTCTTTGCTTTGGTCTCCTTCAACAGAGTTGATTTAAGGGTTGGATTTTCTGGATTTTCTGAAGAAAGAGGGGCAGGGTAGAGAGAGAAAAGATATGAGTAATTTTATCCATATAACGCTCACAAAAATAGACATACAATAAGCTATTGGGGATAAACCTAATATGACAATTCTATGAGAAAAAAGTACACATTAAAGATTACTAAGAATTATCTTAACTGTAAAAAAAAAAAATCACTTGTGCACCTAACATAGCACACAATTTAATTCATATTTTCCTACACTGTAAATGCTGTATAACCATGATGGAAATTATATAAGCCTAAATATATCAATCGCATGGCCCTAAAAGATGTAAGAGTATACCTCTGCCCTTTCTTTAATACACAGCTTTTTCTAATTACCAGATGTGTCATTCCGTAAAACTGGGGAGTGAATTGCATATAATTTTTTCAGAAGTAAAAATTGAAGTAACACTTTTCTGAAATCACTTCATGGCCTTATTTTAAATAAAAATGACATTTTCATTTGCATAAGAAATGGCTCTGAATTGCAGATAATACTTCACATAAAAACAAAGCAAAACAAAACAAGAATCCAACTCAGGTATCAGTCAGCACCCAGCTCAGCTGCACTTTGAAGACTTAGGAGGCAGCAGGAGGGAAGCACTGTGCACATTGCTTTTTGTAACTAGCACTTACATAAGAGAACATTCAGTCTATACAAATGAAGAACACATTCAAGAAAAGAAAGAATGAATGAAGAAATCTGAATAAAGAGTGCTTGCCTGAATATATTGGGCTGAGGTGGTTTTTTAAAATTGCCTGTAACACGGAGAGGAGTAAGTGAAGAGAATTCATGTGCTGTGGCCACACCACTCCTCCAGGGAGTGGTCGCGGAGCCCTCTGAGCACTGACGGGTCTGAGGTCAAGAGGAGGGAATCTCAGGGTGCAGGAGCAAAGGTCCCATAGAAGACCATGAGTCAACCCTGCACTTCACAGATCAGGCAGGGAGGACAAGCAGGGCAGGACTGTGCTCCACACTCAGCTGCTTGGGGCAGGGGCAGGCATGCAGCTCCATCTGGGCTCTGAGAATGTCAGCCCACCCCACTTCTCGGCTCATGGCTTCTGGATGGGACCTCCACAGCGTAATCACTAAAGCATCCTCTGTAGTAAAGGCATCCCATGTTAACACTACGCTGTAGTATCGACATGACTTGTTCCTGTATTGCTTCTTTGTAGTATTTACACCTGCTCTTTCCTTGAGCCCCATTCAGTAAATTTATTTTTAATTTTAAAGGAAGTTAAGTATATACATCTATATTTGTATATATCTAGCGGTCATTATAATTTAGAATGAGTTATAATACATAGTTCCACCCCTAATAGGCCCTCCTGAATTCTCTGCAAAAAAAAGATGTAGTTGAGAAACTTTACTAGAAAATGTTTCTGAATTTAATGAAATGTATGTAGAAGGAAATCTGAATCTTGTTTAAGTTCTGTCCTAATCAGAAGGCTTGGGTGCTCTGTTTGAAAGAACAAACCTATAGCTGCAGTTTGAGCATGCTGGCTGAATTGTTTGAACGTTAGTAAGGTCTCTTCACTGGCTTTCAGGAAACTACCCTCTTAAATATTTAAAAGAACAAAAGACTCTCGTGATTAAAACAAGATCCAAATTGCATATAAAAAGGCACCGTGGCAGAAAGGAAGACAGAACTTCAAGGCACAATACAATCTATATGTCCAGTTTACTGAGCCCACAACTCTGGGTTCTGTGCTGCAGTAAATTTTTAGTAGCATCTGCTGTGCCTTTCTTTCTGAGCATGTGGCAATGGGATACTATAGCTAGGTGTTGAAAGGGCTGGAACTATCCCAGTGTCTTCCAAAAGAAAAGAAGTGCAAACATTCCACGGGAAAACAAAACCTCAAGAAATTAGCTGAGGCCATTTAGATGGTTTTTTTTGTTAATTCCCTAAGGTTACAGTAACCTGCCATAGATATATAAATCACCTTATATATACTATCCAGCCTAACAAAATCGCATGTGATAAAATCCCCTTGGGCTCATTGGAGACATATGCTATTCCTCGGAAATTATGTACATGGGAAGGAAAGTCCAGAGGAAAAAACAGGATAAACACCCCATATGGTTACCACTCAGTGACTCACAAGGTGGCCTTCCGGGGTTGTACGTCTTTACTTCCACTGTTCTTTGGATCGGCTGTGTTAACTGTCCCACGGGAGGTGCTAGATAAGGGGGGATTGGTGGAAAAGGAGGCGGGCGCACTACCGGCACTGCTGGCACTCCGAGTCCGGAATGAGTCATCTGAAAGGAACAGACACACAAAGCATGCTGGGAAAGATGTTAAGAAGAAAAGGCAAATGCAGCTGATATTTTCACTTTTCAAATAAATTTTATGAAGGCATAATTACATACAATAACGGCAGAAGTTAAGTTTTGGGCATACATATATCCCCCATGAAACCATTGTCAAAATGAGGGTATGAACATACCCATCGCTACCCAGTGTCACCTCATATCCACTGCAATCTCTCTCTCCTCCCACTTTCTGCCTCTCAAAACTGATTTGCCCCGGTCACTGTAGATTAGCTTGCATTTTCTACAATTTTACATAAATAAAAGCCTAGAATATTTACTTTTTGTCTGGTTTCTTTCATCTGATCAATGTAATAGGAATTAAAGGTTAAGATTCATCCATTCTGGACGTATCGGTACTTTATCCCTATTTCTGATGGATATTGTTTACCCATAATGGTAACTTGTACTTTTTCCAGTTTTTGACTGTTTTAAACAAGCTGCTATGAACTTCCATGTACAAGTCTCTGTGGGAGTATGTTTTAATTCCCTTCAGTAAAAGCCTCGGCATAGAGCTACTGGATCAAAGAGTGTGTACTTATCTTCAGAAGATACTGCCAAAGCACTCTTCCCTTCTCCCTTTCCTGCCTTTCTTCCCTTTTTTTTTTCACTTCCAGAAGCATCTTGGAGAGTGCTTCTCATCATATGCTTGACACTGGAAGCCTTTTTAGGTTTAGGCATGCTCGTAGGTATCTCTTTATGTACAGTTTCTTCTCATTGCTCTTAATTTGTATTTTGCTAATGATTACTGATGCTAAGAATTTTTCAGTTACATAACATGTATATTTTCTTTTGTGCTTATATTCAGTTTTTTCTAATTTTAAAATTAGTTGCCTAATTAGTTTTAATGAGTTCTTTGTATATTCTGAATACTAGTCCCTTATCAGATATATATATTATGAATAGTTTCTCCAAATCCAGCCCTGAGTTTGTTTTTATTGCTCTATTTCAAAGCTTCAAATTTTAAATTTGATCAAGTCATCTGTGTTAATATTTTCCTATTATAGTGAGGAGAAGTAAGTCTATGTCAAAGTTACAAAGAGTTTCTTCTATATGCCCTTTAGAAATTTTATAGTTTTAGCTTTTATGTTTAGCTTTACATTTTGAGTTAATTTTGTGTATAAGAATTGAATTTCAGTTTTTTGGGCTTTGTATTTTCAATATTGTTACCTGGTACCATAGTAAACCAATTAGTGGTTCTAACACTGTTTCAGACTTTTTTTCTTAGAACAGTTGTAGGTTCCCAGCAGAAATGAGAGGAAGGTACAGAGAGTGCTGATATAGCCCCTGTTTTCAATCACACAGTCTCTTCATAATCAACATCTCCCCAAAGTGGTACATTTATTGCAGTTGATGAGCCTGCATTAATGCAGCATAATCACCCTAAAGTCCACAAGTGACATTAGGTTCACTCTTGGTGTTTTACGTTTTGAGTTGAAACAAAGATGTAATGACACATGTCCCTTATTATGTAGTAATATAAAAGGGTGTTTCATGATCCCCACCTACTCACTTCACCTCTCTTCAATCTCTGCCAAGCACTGATAGGATTTCACTTTTTCAAGAATGCTTCCTAACTGGGTAACACATACATGGCCTTTTCAGATTGGAATCTTTAATTTTTTAACATGGATTTAAAATTCCTCCATGTCTTTTTATGGCCTGCTAGCTCATTTCTTTTAGCATAGAATCCATTGTCTGGATGTACTGCAGTTTATCCATTCATTAATTGAAGGACATCTTGTCTGCTTCCAAGTTTTGGTAGTTAAAAATAAAGCTACTATAAAAGTCTATGTGCTGATTTTATGTGGATATAAGTTTTCAACTACCGTGGGTAAATACCAAAGAAGGTAATCAGTGGATCATACAGTAAGAATACGTTTAGTTAACAGGGTACTGTGTATCTTCCAAAGTAGCCTCCCATCAGCAACGATGAGAGTTCCAGTTGTTCCACATCCTTATCAGCATTGCTGTTGTCAGGGTTTCAGGTTTTAGTCATTGTAATAGGTGGGCAGTGATATCTCAATTATTTTAATTTGCAGTTATGCTATGACACATTGCTGTGACATACATGAAGTTGAGTATCTTCTCATAGGTTCACTTGCTATCCATATATGTTCTTTGATGAGGCTCTTGATGAGTTCAAGTCTGTTCAAGTCTTTGGCCATTTTTAAATCAAGTTTTTAGTCTTTCTTAAGTTTTAAAAGTTTTGTGTGTTTTGAATAGCAATCCTTTACCAGATACGTATTTTGTAAATATTTTCTTCCAGAATATGGCTTCTCTTCTCATTCTCTTGATAGTGCCTTTGATAGAGCAGTTTTCATTTTAAGGAACTTTAACTTATCAATTTTTTCATCGATTGTGCCTTTTATGTGATATATAAAAAAATCATAGCTATATTTAAAGCCACCTAGGTTTTTTTCCTGTTATATTGTAGGAATTTTGTGTTTGCATTTTACCATTAGGTTTGTGATTCCTTTTGAATACATATTATCTCCAGTTGTTCCAGCAACATCTGTTAAAAAGACTCCTCCCCTTTCCTCCAGTGCATCAGCTTTGTTCCTTTATCAAACTGCTGTATTGACACAGGTCTATTTCTAGGCTTCCTCTTCTGTTCTATTGATGTATTTGTCTATTCCACCCTTTTTGATTGCTAGAGTTCTACAGGAAATCTTGAAATCACGTAGTGTGAAATTTCTGTCTTTGTTCTTATTTAGTATTGCGTGAGCAATTCTGAGTCTTCTTTCCATATAAAGTCTGGAATCCATTTATTGATATTCATAAAACAATTTCTGAATTTGATAGGGAGTGTATTGAATCTATAGATCAATGCAAGAAGAATCAATGCCTTGACAATAATAAGTTTTCCTAACCATGAACATGGAATATTTATTTGTTTAGTCTTTTTTGACTTCTTTCATCAGTTTTGTAGTTTTCTTCATACAGATCTTTACATATTTTGTTAGGTCTATGCGTATTTCATTTTGCAGCTAATATAGAATTGTTTAAATTTCAAATTTCACTTCTTCATTGCTATAATATAAGAAAGCAGTTGATTTTTTATACACTACACTTGTATGCTGCAACCCTGCTATAATCACTGATTCAAGGAGTATTTTGGCCTATTCTTTTGATGTTCTACATAGATATTCCTGTCATTTTTGAACAAGGTAGTTTTATTGCTTCCTTCCAAATTATCATACCTTGCAAGTCCATTTTCAGTTTCCTTTATAGTTAACAACTTATATTAATTAGTATGCTATATTTGTTACATATAATGAGACCATACTGATGCATTATTAAATAAAATCCACATAGCTTTTATCTAACTACTGCCTTTCTCATCTGAAGATTGCACCCAAGAAAACACATCCAATTTATTTGTCTGGTTTCCTTCAGTTCTCCTTGGGTGCCACAGACTTTCCTAGTTTGTGATGACCTTTATGGTTTTGAGGAGTACTGCCCAATATTTTGTAAGATGCTCCTTTATTGGGTTTTTCCTAATGTTTTCTCTAAGATTATAATGGGCTCTAGATTGGGAAAAGATGGCAGATCAAGTAGCCATTTTAATCACATCATATCAAGGGTACATATGATAATATATCTGATCACATTTTATGTACCTTATTTTATTGCTTTATGATAGATCATTAGAAATGTGATTTTTTTCTTATTTTACTCAAAGTGTACTTCTAAAACTAAGATTCCTGCTAACCTTTATCAAACTGTTTTCCAAAAGCGTTCCACTGACTTTGATACCCACTAGCAATGGATGTGGCTGTTTGTCCCCCTAAACCCTGACCGTTTTCCCCAGTTGCTGTGCCCACATAACTTTCGATGGAAAGCTGTAAGTCGTAACAGGCAAAAGTCTTCACACAATCCAACAGCGGGTTCATGAGAATTGCAAAGTGTCCAATCCAACACTCCACGCTACAACTGTGACCTTCTTTTCAGTTCTAGGTGCCATTACCCCTGAGATGTGCTCCCCAGTAGCCACACTGGTCATTTGCTGCTCCCTGAAGACACCAACGCTCTTGGTGTCTTGTGCTGTGACTGGTCCTCTGAACAGATTCTATTCATCACCATCTCTGTCTGTCCAGACCCTAGCACACCTTACGGGTTTCCTCGGATGACACTGTCATTTTGAAACCCACAACAAAATAAAACCTCCTTTCTATGTGAACACATAATGTTTGTTAAAGACATTTGCTTCCATTTTGTACTTAGCAGTAAGACATATAATTATACAGTAACTTTTTCTTCAGTCTCCATTTCATTAAGTGATACCTAACAATAAGTAACAAGTACACTTTTATAACTAAGAACCTTAGGATATATTTCATGAACTTGCAGGCATCCCCAAAAGAAAACATGAAGCCCTTAAGATATTTTTAAATATTTTAATACAAGATTAACCCTTAAATACTTTTATTTAAGACAGTGGATGTAAGTCTTAGGATTTCTAGACCATATCTGTCTTTATTCTCAAGTGCACTTAAGAACTAGCTAAGTAAAAACTAAAGAAATTAATGTACATAATTTTATACAAAATAGTTCTGCAGTAATATTCTTAATGATTTAAATAGATATTTTTCTTGCTAGGAACTGTTACAAGCTCATGAATAAATACACTTAATTTCTGCTGGGTCAAGGAATATCCAGCAGGACAGGTGGGGACCTTCCTGGTTTGAAGAGTTCTTCATGGACATTACAGTCACTTGCATCATTAGCTCCATGTTGAGATAATGCACATGTAACTCATACACATTTATAATTTTAAAGATACTCCATATTGTAAATAAACTTCTCGAACCCTGAATATTACTTAGTGCTTCCTCAAGAATTCATTACTTTGCTGTGATAAAAGTAACCAACAGTTTTATTATTTATAATCCTAACATTACATACGGTGGTAACTTAGTCCAGTAACTTTCTGTCATTATCAAAGCAGTATGATAACGTTCTACTTTGCAGAACCTCATAACATGGATGCCAGTGCTTTCATTTTAGAAAGCTTTTCTATGCTTGGAAATGAAAACGCTGGTTAGAAAACACTGAGAATAAAAAGAGCACAGAGGGAGGTAAGAGGAGTAGAGGACGCTCAAAAAGGAAACATGGTAAAATTTAAAATTAAAGACCTTTGGGCAGATTCACTATTATTTAGATTCACTATTATTTAAAGATTACATTTGATCAGTATTACAATGTTCAGCCAATATTTACAATGCAGAAATTTTAAAATAATAGCACTAATAATTTTTAGCAATATATTTTAGTTTATTTATAGCATAATTTTAACTTCTATGACAGAAACCAGAGGTCAGCAAACTATCGCCTGGGGTTGCATGTTCTGCCGGCTGCCTACAAAACGGAGCTTTCCTGCTGCACAGCAACATGTACTCACTAGCTGTCATTGGTAGGTGTTTTCATGCTGCACCAGAGCCTGAAGTATTTATCATCTGTCCCTTTAGAGAAGCTTGCTGACCCCTGGAACAAACTTTTGAAGACCTAGTATGGCAAACAGTTAGTATAGATTACTCACTGTGAATTCCTACATCCTTAAAAATTATTGGAAAAACTTTTTGGCCAGCTTGAACAGGTCCTATCATGTTGTCCCTTTTTCTCTTTTAAAGGTATGAAGTTGAATTTTGATACAATGAAAACAAAGAGTATAGCATAGTAAATTCTTTATTGGCTAGGGAAAGGTTTACTTTTTTTTAGGATTTGATAAAAATAGAAATTTAGGAGAAAAACACATTTCTAGAAATAAAGAAATGTCACTTAAAGAAAATAGTATCTTATTAATTTTAGCAAGTTTTTGAAGTTTAGACTACTTACCATTTAGCGAAAGCACAGAATTCTTTGTTAACCCTGAGAGAGAAGGTGTATATCCAGCTGCGGTTTTACTAGAAAAGAACAAGATTTCATTTAAAATACAAGAACATGCTTCTTTCAATCTCAGTTATCTGACAGTTGGGCTGTTTTAATCTTTTAAAAATGTTTTTTCTCTGCTTTAATTTTATTTGTCTTTTTATATCCCATGCCTCAGAACACTTTGTTTATAAATTCTAAGCATTTTTCAAGCTTTTGTTTTATCAGAATTATAGTTTTTCTTTTGATGCTCAGCCAAGACAGGTAAAATGGGTAAAACTTTCCTGGAAACGGCCAGTTATAATCCTTTTATCCATCCTGAGATCACTGAATTGTCTAGAAGCTACAGCTAATACCCCAAAATACAGCTGAAAATCTGAAATTAGCTATAATAAAAGTAAAGTTTTTTCTGTAACATATTACTTGAGAGACAAATGAGTGCTTATAAAGACATTTTTTTCTTTCAATGACTGCTTGTCGGCATAGTCTGGTAAGTACTACATGTGTACAGCACACATAATAAGTCATGGTCATTTAACTTATGCTGCTTCTCTTCTAACCCAAATCACTTTTAATTTTGTCTCCTGAACTAAAAAGAAGGAAAACAGACTTTCATCTATTGTCAGTACTCTGTCACGACCACTTTACTATATGAAATGTCAGTCGTCTTTTTAATTTTACAAAACCATTTCATAATAAAATAAGAGGATAGCAACAGTTAATGCATTGACTATCATAATCTTCAAAGTAATCACTCAGAATACAAAACATAGACAAAAAAGACTCCCCTACAAATTAGAAACCAAAGGTAAAAACACAAAACTTCCCTTTCAATAAATGAAGAGAAACTAGTAATATAAATTAAACAAATTAGCATATATATTAAAATATGTTTGAACCCACAGAATAGGTAATTTGTGAACTATCTGAATCTTTCCCTACTTCCTATTTATCTATTATCCCCATTGCTCTTTATATGTGTGCGTGTGTGTGTGTGTGTGTGTGTGTGTGTGTGTGTGTAGAGAGAGAGTTTCTCCTATGGTCTACTGATAGGCAGAAACGATATTCAGAACCAGTGAATGTCCATGCCAGCTGGCAAATGGACCTCCCATACATGCCCACAAGTTCATGTAATGTCTGGCAGAGCACCAGCTTCCTCTAAATGGTACATGGATTCCACAGTGCTCTTGCCCTGATACCTATTTTTATGCAAACTGATAAGACTTTACTTTTTAAACATCTAATAATCTTTACATATAAAAGTAGACAGATTATTAGCCTATTAAAATTCAAGATTAATTCTTATTTTCACAAAAATGTAACTATTTCACCTAAATAAGTATGTGTGACTATAAAATTTACAAAGTTAAAAAGTACCCAGCAGATCATACCTAGCACATTTTTCTAAGTTGCCATATTTTGCATGAAAAGCTTGATTATTAAAAGATTGGCTTCGAATCAATTTGGACTTCTTGATTTCTTTGCCTAGAGGAATAAACAGAAAAAAAGAAAATTTCATCCTCAGCTACGAAACCCCCACAATTTTCAGAAAAACACAGATGACTGAGATTCTTCCATGAGTTTGAGCTCAGTGAAACACATCCTACCCCTACTACCCATTAAGAACTATTGAAACAACTACCAGTAGGCTTGAGGTGCATTAGAATAACGTATCTACTGGAATGC
Organism: Dinomys branickii; assembly: GCA_004027595.1. NCBI lineage: Eukaryota > Metazoa > Chordata > Mammalia > Rodentia > Dinomyidae > Dinomys > Dinomys branickii. The sequence continues at coordinate 6,932 of PVLD010012994.1, read as the reverse complement.
ATTTAAGAAAAACTTGATTGTGAAAGAGACTTAAAAAGAAATTATTTCTTACTTGTTGATGGGCTGCTAGAAGAGGCTCCAGGAACAGAAATGGGGACACTCTTGGGCAGACTTTGTGCCGGTGCCTTTGTATCCCTGCCTAAAATAAACTCTGTTTTAAGTTGTATAATTTCCTCTGAGTCTTTACCAATCTCCATAATATAAAACACAGAAAATGTGAATCATTATCCCTGGTTAAGCTGCATCTTTTCCAAATATTCTCCTTTTTATATAGTTCCATGTGCCAGTCATTGCCCTTCAGTGATCAGTTTCACAATCCTACAGCTGTTCTCAAACTTAAAAGCTTTCTTTCTGACGCTTCTGCACCTCCACTGATTCCTGACATTTACTCGTGTATTTCTAACATCTGTACCACATTAAGCAGCCAATTTTCAAAAGCAACTTCTGAAAAATAGAAGAAAGTGAAGTGATTTTCCCTACCAAATTAAAACTTAGCATGGTCTATCAAAATGTCAACATGCAACAGTACTTTAGTAACTGAGTAGTAAAGACACAGGAAAATCACTTACGTTTCTTCTCAAACATTTTATCATTTGAGGGCCTTCCATCATTCTGTTGCTTCTCCTTCTCTAATTGTTCCTGTTATAAGAGCCACAACTTTGTGTTAATGATACAGTTTAAATACACTTAGGAAGATGTTTTGATGAAAACTTACTCTAAGCAATAGCAATTCATATATAGGTCATAAAAGCTCTTAAAAATGTTTTTCTCCCATATTTGTGTCCGATGAACTGAAGGTTCTGTCAAATTTGTGCTTTTTTAACATCTGTAAGATTTTGTCCTTGGAGGCTTTTCCAACTAAATCACTGTGGCATCATTGTTATCGATCTCTATTTCCTAGAAGATATTTACTAGTTCTCACAAGCAAAATATTTGTTGCTACTGGTTATTTCAATTTCTAATTGGTGAATGGCAAAGTAATACTTTCTTTTAAAAAACCTGAGAAAAAAGGAAATAGTCTATTGGATATGTTTAAATACTTTGTTAAAGTATAACATACATAAATAAAGCACACAAAGAGAATTCCATCAAACAAATTAAGGAAGAAATATACAAACTGTCAGAAAATAGAGGAGGTGGGAACACAATCCATCTAATAAAAAATGGAGCCCCTCAAAACTGACCAGTGAAAATTATAAACCAATTTCATTATGAATCTATGAATATAGGTTTTTTTTTTGAAACAGGATCTCACTATGCAGTTCAGGCTGGCCTTGAGCTCACTTTGTAGCCCTGGCTGTCCTCGAACTCGCAATGATCCTCCTGCCTCAGCCACCTGAGTGCTGGTATTAGAGGCATGCACCACGATGCCCAGCATATGAATACAGATTAAACATCCCTTAACAATAACATTAGCCAAAAATTCAACAATAGGATAAAGGGATAATATATGATCACCAAGTTGATTTGTACTCCAAATACAATATTGGTTTACTACCTGAAAAGATTAGTGTAGTTCACTATAGATATTTGATAAAATTCAACAAGCATTAATAAAAATTCTCAGTAAACCAAGAGCAGGAGGAAACTTCCTCAATCGGATGAGACATCTACATAAAACTATTGCTACTTTCATACCTAATGATGAAGGATTACACTGCTTCCCACTAACACTGTAAAAGGAGAGGGATGCCTACTCATACCACCTTTATTCAGTGAGAGGTCTTTAGCACTGAAGGTTTGAGATCTTAGAATAAGAGAGCCAGAGGAGGGAGGGAGAAAAGGAGGGAAGAAATATTCAATAGGAAGAAGTAATCTTTCTATATTTAAAGAAGATATACTAAAAATCCTAATGAATCTAAAAGAATGAAATTCAGAAAATTTATAAGATACAACATTAATATACAAAATCTATACTATTTTTCTTATAACCTACTAGCAAAAACTAAAAAACTTTTAAAATATTCAGAATACTCTTATATCTCAATAATAAGCCATCTTCTTTAAATTCTGAAAATATACTTCATCAAAAAAGATAGTATAGGTCAATAAGTAAGTGAAAAGATGATCAATATCTTTAGGCATCAGGCATGTGTGCATAATGAGATACTACTACATAGTACTATTATGCCTATAATTAAAAAAGAACTGTATCAAGCCTTATAGAGTATATGGGGGATAACTAAAGCTTTCGACCACAGCCATGGAAATGTAAAATGGTACAGCCTTGTTGGAAAAAAGGTTTTGTTTATTTCAAGATAGGCATATTCTATCATATGTCTAGTCATTCTATCCTTAGTATTTACCCCAAAGAAATGAAAACATATGTCTATCAAAGACTTTACTATTGTTCAAAGTGGTTTGATTTGTAATATTGCAAAACTAGAAGTAACTCAAACGTTCATTGACAGGTGAAAAGATAAGCAAATTACACTACATACAATGTGAAATGTTACTCCAAAGTAAAGAGGAATGACCTACTGATACAATCAACAATACGACTGAATCTCAGAATGATTGTACTGATGGAAGGAAGCATGGTCAAAATAGCAAAATACTAAATCTTGGAAGCAGCCTCTACGTCCATCCGTAGATGAATAGATAAAGAAAATGTGCTGCTTGCACACAGTGGAGCACCGCGCTGCTGTAAAGAAACACAGACTTGTTTCACGTGAGGAGAATGGATGGACCTGGAGACCATAACATCATGTGAAACAAATCAGACACACAAATGTAAGTATCATATGGTTCCTCTTATATAAGAAACCCAACATAAAGAAGAAAAGGAAAGATAACAGGAAGTAGGGAGAAAGATATCTCTCAAATGGGAAGGGGATGAGGAAAGGGAAGGGGGAGCAGAGGGAAGGGGAATGCCAACATGAATTAAGATGCATTACGTAATATACCAACTCCATACGAGGAATGTAAGCATTCGGTACTGCCAGTGTGAACTCATAAAAGATTAAAAATTTAAAAAGACTACCTATAATTCGATTTTCATAAACTCTAGAAAATGCTACTACTCTATAGTGACATAAACTAGCTCAGCAGATGATGGTGACTAAAACAGAAGAAGATATAGATTACCAAGGAGAATAGGAAACTTTTGGGACAATGGACATAGTTTGTAGGTTGACTGTTTCACCAATACACTGTTTTTTCTTTTTGGGACAGGATCTCACTATGTAGCCCAGGGTGGCCTTGAGCTCACAGCAGTCCTCCTGCCTCTGCCTCCAAGTGCTGCACCACACCTGGTTACATCTATACATTTTAAATACATGCAGTTAATTTATTGCATTTTCACTTCAATAGTTTTTAAAAAGATGTTCTCAAATATAATTTTTCTTCTAGAAAAAAACTATTGAAAAACTATTGAAATCAGATTTCAGAAAATCATAACTCTTCTTTAGTTACTTAAGAACAAGAAAGTAATGTGAAATTGAAAGAAATTATCTTTTACATTGAATAACACAGTTAAAACTAACCAGAAGAGTAAGTGTGTGTGCATATAAAAACAGCATACCATTTCCAAAAAAAGAAGTTCTTCTCTTTCTTTCTCTTGATCCAACAAATCTTTTTCATAAAACTTTTTCTGAAACTGAAGTTTAAAATGACACGTCAAACATGAGGAATGACTGTCCACTGATTTTTAAATATTCCTTTCAGTAGAAGGTACAGCAGGTACTTACAGCGTCCATAGACATTTCCATTCTGTCCAGTTCCAACACAGTCTAGAAAGAAAGTTCACGGAATTACTGAACAGCAGTTCGATTCAGTCAACCATTTCTTAGAGACTCCCTTCCCAGAGATATTCCAAGAGAAGATTTCTGTATTGTGTGAACATTAAATCAAGAAATTTTAAAGTTCTACCCTATTGTATACTGTATTTATAACAAACCTCTAAATATTAATATCAGGATCCATTGTAACTTTTAGAAGTTTTTAACCTTCAGAAGAGCAAGTCTATAGGCACATATTAAATACCAAATTCATAGCTGGGTGTGGTAGTGCACATCTGTAATCCCAGCACTCAGGAAGCTGAGACAGGTGAATCACTGAGTTTGAGGCCAGCTCGGGCTACAAAGTGAGTTCAAAGCCAGCTCACACTGCATAGTGAGATCCTGGTTCAAAAAGACCAATAATAATAATAATAATAATAATAATAATAATAATAAATACCAAATTCGTGCAATTTAATTTTTAGTAAAGCCCAGAGCCAATCTTTCCTGAATTTTCAGAAATATCATTTTTGGGGTTTTTTGTTTTATTTTGTTTTTTGTTTTTGAGACGAGGTCTCACTATGAAGTTCAGGCTAGCTTTAAACTCACTAGGTGGCCCAGGCTCACCCTGAACTCGCAGCTGTGCTTCTGCCTCAGCCTCCCAAGTGCTGGGATTACAGGTGTGTGCCATTATGCCTGCCTCATTTTTGTATTTTTAAAAAAGTTTTAACTATACATAGTGAGCTATCAGTTGCCTTAAAATTGTTACTTTCTTCTACAGAAATTATTTATCGTGATGACACTATAACCAATAGAAAAGGCTTCACTCTGAAAGTATTCTGGCAATTTAATATTTATGTTTCTGAATACACTAATCTGAAATAAATTACCCCAAACAATGGCCAATTTAATCAAAGATTCTGCTTCTGATAGAGAGCTGTGCTTCTAAAGCTCGTTCTTTAAGGGTTAATTCTAATGACCACACAAAGTACATCTATATATTCATATACCCAAAGCTGTGTGCTATAAACAAAATTTATGTGGTTTTTTTATACAGAAATTTATGAAAAATGTGTAATTCCTGTAATAACCTGACTTATTAAGTATTCCCCTTTTAAATAAAATTACTTGGTATATTAAAAAGCTGGTTGGAGAAAGTCTTCCATTTTTATCCCAAAGCTTTGCATATCTTACATAGAGGCTCCCATCCTAGAGCTGTAACTCCAAGGAACACTATTGTAGATAATAATTCATTAATTTAATTATTGTTATATCTAGGGAGGTTGTTTATAATATCTCTTGAATTAATAACTTCTTTTGGAAAAGTAAATAACCCATGCTTATTGTTCTGACAAATTGAAATAAATGCCAAACCTTCTATAAACACTAAGGATAGAAATGTCCTATAGAAACAAACATGTGTATGTGTGTGTTCAACTTAGATGCATTTATATGGGTACTTCTGGTTACTGCTACTGATGAAGAAGGAATTAACATCGCAATAAAATAAAATCAAACTAACTGAGTTATTAAATCCCCGTATTAAAATTTCCTCATGACAGACGCCGGCTTGCGCGCGAACAGCCCTGCCGGGGGCTGACAAGCAACGCCATTGAGGGCGGACAGAACCCACTCACATCCGCCCCCACCCCATGCAGCACGATGGTGGGGAGGAGACGGGAGGTCCGCGATGAGTATGGGTGCTTTTCCACCCAAACACGACAGCTTGTATAGTATGGTCTGAGGCAGCTATGTCTCCTCCCAAGGTGAGATAGAGCAACTGAGATGAGGGAGGAGAGAATTTGAATTTTCAAGAGAGCCACCATCGGTATAATAGAGTAATAACTGGGAAAGTAACATTAGGTAAATTAGCATTCAGAGATAATTCCCTTCTATGTTCTATATACTTTGGTAGTTCCTTAATCATCTATTTGTCCACAAAAATAAGGATAGCTTTATGGATTACAGCATCCAGTGCTAAAGCCATGATTTCTTCTATATAATTATCAATTTCCTTTAGGGTATGTGTGTTAACCAATGTGATGATGACATGTGGTACAGCATCCAGTGCTAATTCCCTGCTATTTTCTGTATAGTTTTGTATTTTCTGAACTGTCTATACGTTATTCTGATTTGTATTTGTATTCTCGTCTCGAAAATAAAAAAAAAATAAAAAATAAATAAAATTTCCTCATGACATTGGCAATGATCTCTAGAAAAAAAGGAGTGGGGTAAATTGCAAGATTTTTTTCTCAGCACTGATGCTAATGTATTTATAACAGTGCTGGCAAACCCACAGCACATGTGCCAAAGCATGCTGTTTGTATCATCAAAAGCTCTAAAAGATTCTCTATCACTGATTTCTAACATTAATAAATTAATCTCCTTAACAACATAAATGTTGACTTCCGGGACGATGGCGACCGGGTAGGCAGCAGAGAGAGAACCTCCCAGAGGATTACCACCCAAACAATGAAATATAGCAATATGAAGACAGAAATGAGGACTTCCGGGAAGAAGATGACCAGCTGAGAGAGCGAGCGCAGAGGGAAGAACGGCTTCAGCTCCTGAACCCAACAGAGAACACGCTACTGGGACAAACTGCGCCAAACCGGGCAGCGCTCCGGGATCCCGCTCAGAACCCCACCCCCGCAGCCAGCACTGCGCGAACCGGAGCAACAGCGACCGGCAGGCGGGATTTCTGAGTCGGGGAAAAGCTCCATCCAGGGAAAAACATCTGAACGGCACTCCTGTCTGCACGATCACAGGGTGAGTTAAGTGCGCGCTCTAACTGGTTTTTCCTGAATCGGGAAGAAGCTCAGCCCAGTGAGAGACATCAAAGCAGCTTTAAGGACTGTGGGATCTCCCGGGTGGGAAGACCTATTTAGGTGCCCCAACGGGTTTTGTGAGGGGGGAAGGAGGTCCATCCAGGGAAGAACACCTGAGTCACCTATCTGCAAGAATCCTGGGGTGGCGAGCTGTTTATTCGCCCCGGCCAGGTCTTGGGGTAGGGTGTAGAAGCGGAAATCTCAGCAGACAGCTTAAGGGACATTCTCCCAAAGAGAAGGAACCATTGGAGCAGCCTCTGCAGCAGACCTTTGCCTGCTGAACTGCCTGTGGAATTTATAGCTCCACATTTTGAATCTGATACCCAAAAATGGGAAAACAGAGGAACAAAACGCAGTCTCAAAACTCAACCCCACCCAGAACAAG
>PVLD010012993.1:0-57870 GCA_004027595.1 Dinomys branickii | reverse complement strand
AAATTGCTCTTGTAACGTTTCTATTTGTTTCCTATTTTCTTCTAGTATTTTGTCTATTTCTTGTCTGTGTGAATGGAACATTTCTTCCATCATTGTTTTCAGCACGTTTTTTATCTGAGAAATCATTGAGGGTATGTGGCTTATTTCTGCTTTGAGCTCTTTCATGGCCTGTTGGAGTTGTTTTATTTCGGATGCAATCATTTCATAACTTGAAGTTATGAGGCTTCCTGGTTCCCCTGTATCTTCACATTCAAAACTTGTTCTGGGTGGGGTTGAGTTTTGAGACTGCATTTTGTTCCTCTGTTTTCCCATTTTTAGCTATCAGATTCAAACTGTGGAGCTATAAATTCCACAGACAGTTCAGCAGGCAAAGGTCTGCTGCAGAGGCTGCTCCAATGGTTCCTTCTCTTTGGGAGAATGTCCCTTAAGCTGTCTGCTGAGATTTCAGCTTCTACTCCCTACCCCAAGACCTGGCCAGGGCGAATAAAGAGCTCGCCACCCCAGGATTCTTACAGATAGGCCACTCAGGTGTTCCTCCCTGGGTGGAGCTCCTTCCCCCCTCACAAAACCCGTTGGGGTGCCTAAGTAGGTCTTCCCACCCGGGAAATCCTGCAGTCCTAAAAGCTGCTTTGATGTCTCTCGCTGGGCTGAGCTTCTTCCCGATTCAGAAAAAACCAGTTAGAGCGCACACTTAACTCACCCTGTGATCGTGCAGACAGGAGTACCGTTCAGATGTTTTTCCCTGGATGGAGATTTTCCCCGACTCAGAAATCCCGCCGGCCGGTCGCTGTTGCTCCAGTTCGCGCAGCGCTGGCTGCGGGGGTGGGGTTCTGAGTGGGATCCCAGAGCGCTGCCCGGTTTGGCGCAGTTTGTCCCAGTAGCGCGTTCTCTGTCGGGTTCAGGAGCTGAAGCCATTCTTCCCTCTGCACTCGCTCTCTCGGCTGGTCATCTTCTTCCCGGAAGTCCTCATTTCTGTCTTCATATTGCTATATTTCATTGTTTGGGTGGTAATCCTCTGGGAGGTTCTCTCTCTGCTGCCTACCCGGTCGCCATCTTCCCAGAAGTTCCTACACATCCATTTTAAAGGGGAGGAAATATAATTTAAATAGATTCAACTCGTTGTTTATTCTGCGTGTTTATTGTCTCCCCCCTTTAGTTAATCTCCTTACTAGAAAACATTTTTAAGTTTTTTATAGAATTTTCTTTGTTCTCCTAAGTTAATCAACATAGAATTTCAACACATTTCCTTTTCACACGTCCTTTATAATTGTGTCAGAACACAGTAACCTATGTAATGGAAAATTGAGCTATAATAGTTCAGCATTAAAGAGTAAGGTTGGGTAAAATGTTCATTTTCATGTTTAAAACATGAGTAGGTAACACAGAGAGAAAATTTGGATAAAGAGGAAGATAAGTCATGTTGAAAATCATAGTTAACATATGTGCTGTTTGACTTGTTCTAGGTACCCAACATCACATTCCATTGACCCACTATATTTTTACATCAATCTTATGAGTTTAATGCTTTTCTCATCTCTGATTTCAGATGAGGAAATGGAGATAAATTGTACACAATGCTCAAAGTCACTTGTATGCTGAGTAACACGCCTGGCATTTTCAAGGTGGGGAAAACTACTTCCAAAACTCAACTGGCTTCTATGATCAAGATGATTTACACAATGACTATTTTTACCCAGGATGTTCCTGAAGAGAATTTAGAAATCATCACAGTAGATGTCACAACAGTTTAGTAAGTTTTAACAAATTACATAGGCAAACTAATTTATCCTATAATAAACATATTTGTCAGTTTTCTCTCTGCTATAACAAAATACACAAGGTTACTTAATAAAGAAAAAGGCAAAATTTAGCTCATTACTTTAGAATCTGAAGGTCCAAGATGCAGCAGCCCCATCAGTTTGGCCTCTCTTGCAGGGCCCTGCGGCTGCCTCACAGTATAGAAGAAGACAGCATCTCAGAAGGCGCTTGAATGATCAGGAAAGCTCACAGGGTGAGATCAGAAGCCAGAGGCAGCAGGGAGGGGCTTGTCTTGTCCTGTAGGGCCAGTCGTCTCAGGGGAGTGCCCTGGGGCAGCGATCCTCATGGCCTCCCCTAGGCTCCTCTGACTCTTACGTGACCACTCCAGGGACTAGGCTTTCTACATGTGCACCCTTGCCTGCCAAACATCCAAACCGCAGGAGGGCATGGGCATCTAGGTAAGACCTTGGTTATTCTGGTTTTTTCCTACTTCAATTCTTCCTTCTCTTCTCTTCTTCCTTCTTTAAAAAAATGTGTGTGTGTGTGTGTGTGTGTGTGTGTGTGTGTTCTCCATGACAAATGTTGGAGATACTTCTGTGTAGAACAACATATGGGATGATGGGGATTGTATAGGCTGATGTAGGAAACACAGATTTGAATGCTTTCCCTCGGGGAAGCCAAGCACATCAGCAGGGCAGACAGCTCCACAAAGAAAATGCCTCTTAAACTGAGAACGGAGCAATGGCTTGAGTCTAGCCAGAGATGAAAGGATCATGGAGAGGAATGTGGACACAGGGACAGTGGTACAAAGAAGTGGATTAGGCGGGACTGCGACCGTTCACAGACCGCACACACAGCAACTTCTGCAGACTGTGCGGGGACGGGGTGCTGAAGTGAGCAGGGATCTTACCTGAACAGGCAAAGCGCTCCTCTTAAGCAATGGGAGCTGAGGGGGTGCAGAGGCTTCCAAAGGTTTTGCTGCGGTGGAAGGTGTGTCCATGCGTAACATTCTGTGGGGTATTCTGTTTTGTATTCTGGCTTCTGGCTTTATTTACCTCTCCTAGCATGTAATTTCAAAAGAAAATGTATTTTATTTTTATCTAATAATTAAACCTCTCTAAAAATATTTAAAACCTCCATTACTAGCGTTGAGAGGAAAATAGCAATAAACAAGCATTAAAAATGTTTTCCAACATGAAAGTAAACACTGAGAAAGTTTACACAACGTATTGGGGTTACAGTAACAATTTCGGACCTTAGTCAAACATTTGAAAACATCCTTAATAAAATGAAAACCAATAAAAGATGAGGGAACCAGTTTTTCCACTGCCACTTAGGCATTTATTATGACTGCATCTGTGTATTCACATGTGTGAAATGTCATGAATCATCTTTGAAAATAAATAGAAACTCTTTGTAGTGAATTTATTCCTGTCGTTTTGAATAATATGCTAAAAAAGAAGGGAAAACAACTCTAATACAAGCTGAGGAAAACAATACAGTATAGATCTCACTACTTTCCTTTCTATTCCTAGAGGGGAAAAATGCGCTCCCTTTAGAATCCAAGTGAACCTGGACAATTCATCAGCAAGGCGGCTGTGCTTGTCTGACCAGCGAAGGGCAGCAAGGCATGTAAAGGCAAAGCTAGGGCTCACTCCCAGCCTGATGCTCTATCTAGTCCACACCTTTCTTTAATGATATTTTGCAGGCAGTACTTTTCCCTTTTACAAGACAAAAACTCCGTTGCATATAAATCACTTCTTTCTCTCTGTTGACCAGAACTATGGTGTGCAGAGAGAAATTTAAAATCCTATTTAGTGAGTTGTCAAATCACTATCATCATTTTCATTCAGGAAATGCCATAATTCAGTGCCAAAAATACTTTCTCTCTATCCTCAAACCATCTATGATCTTGACAGCATGTACAATTTTATGAACATAATAAAAAAAAGTCTATGCTTAATTGTACACAGCTACTGTGTTCCTGCAGAGCAAATTTCTTATAATGTTCCAGACACTTTCCATTTGTCGTGGCTGAACCAAGGCAGAATATTCTAAATTATCCTGTATCATTGCTATACACATTATAAAATGTACTATTGTTTCACATTGCCTGACTTAGTTACTTTTCTCTCATTGCTGAGACAAAATACCTGACACCCAAAGTTAAAAGGGAAAAGGTTTATTTAGCTCACAATTTGTAGAGGTTTCAGTCCATAATCAGCTGGCTCCAAGGCAGAGTGACAAAGCAGACAGGCATCACAGAGGAGGAACCATTCATGGTGGGTAGAAGGTAGCAAAGCAACGAGGGACAGCCACAGAGCTTTCGGTCCCTTATATTTTATCCAGGGAAGATAGCACTCACACCCTTAATCCTAGTGCCCTTGATCTCTGCATTGCACCAGGAGTCAGTCCCGCTGTCATGCACTCTAGATCCAGCCACCTCTGAAAACCCCCAATAACCACATGAGGCTTTAGGGGGGCATCATGACACAAGCCACAGCATCGCCATACGCATTATAAATCCTTGGCAGAAAAATACAAAGGAATAAAGGTGAAAGTTTCTATCCATGACACCCCTCCGAGAGTATTTGTTCACTCTGCCTGAAAACAGAGAGCCCATTTGAAGAGTCTTATTTAAGCCCATTGAAAACTTGAAAAACTAGAAAATCTAAAGTATAGTATATGAACTACTGTTTTCTAAAAGTACACAAAAAGGCAATCAACACACTAATGATAGAAATGATGTATTGTTTTTATAATTGAAATTACCATAAAAGTTAACCAGAAGTTAAATTTGTCCACTTGCTTGGGTTAGGAGTTGTTTGAATATAAGTAGTTTATTAAAAGATTGGGAGAATGTTAGACTGTTTTGGATAAGAAAAATCTCTTTGTGCTTTATTGATACAAAGTACTATGAGGAAGAGTTCTAAATAAAATACAGAACAAGTCCCATTCATGATAGAAAGGTGTATATTGTATAGATTTATTCCACTTAAACCAAGTCCTACAATTAGTTTACTAGTTAGCTCTATGTGTAAAGAGAAATGGAGGGTAGACAATTCTATTTAGAATGGCTGACTGATGGGTGGATAGATTGGTTGTTATGGCAACACTGCCTTGCTTCATATGATAACTGAAAACAAAAGAATTTGTAATTAAATCTGACAACTGTGTTTACAAAAAGGCTGAAGTGAAATGATCCTGACCAAATGAGATTAAGAAAGCATACAGTAAGTAATTAAACTTCTGTTTGATTTAGTTAGATGGGATTGAACCATTTGGGCCCCCTTGTAGGCTGCCTTAATTTTTATTTATTTACTTATTATTTTTACTTTATGGAAAAAAGATAAAACAAAATTTCATAACAAAATAATAGAATAACAATAGTTAATATATTACATGTTGGCATCTTTAAAGTAGTTGCTCAGGGTACAAGATATGGGCATAAATATTTCTTCAACTGATATTAGCAGAAACCTTCCTTTTTAATGATCTAAGAGACACTAACGGTATAAATGATCATTAGATATTGATTTAACTAACCTTACATATTCCCATATTGAAGTTTTTACTGTTTCTTCAAGTTAAAGTAAGTGGAGGCATATTTCTGACAAGAGCAAGCGTGTTCTCGCGAGAATGAACACAGCCGGGCATCTGCGTGCACAAAATCTGCTGACGGTGTCAATGATACAATAAATACCAGTGGTGAGTGGATCAAATGAAACCCAGATTGCCATTGTGCTTGAAAACTGAAAAATGTAGCACATATGCTCAGGTCATGCTATACTGGGATACTATGTATTACTGTTTTGTTTTATAAGCATTCTTTTGAAGGAACTGTAAAAAACTAGTTTTTTTTTCATTGTGACAGGTTCCCCTTATGCAGTTCAGGCTGGGCTTGAATTCACCACATAGCCCACTCAGGCTGGTCTCCAACTCATGATGACCTTCCTACTTCACAACGATCCTCCTGCCTGACCATCCTGAGTAGTTGTATTACACATACAAACCACTACCCAGGCACAACAACGTATTTTTAAACTAGTATTGCAGTCTTTTTTCTGACAAAATTCTATTGTCAGTAATAGAAACGTCAATCTCTTCTAAAGAGCTTTGGTCCTTTGTGTTATGAACTGACCATATCATGAAAAGTCAATTGATAAGAATCGCATAGCAGCTGAGATATCACCATTCATCGGGGGTGTAGTTTCTCTTAGGTACATAGTACCACGTATTGTGTCATGCAGTACAGTGGTGCATTTCTCCCCATTCAAATAAATCTATGGTTTTCGTCTCCGGTGGTGATAGTGTGTGTGTATTTTAATGGTGGTGGTAAGAATGACCGAAGTATGAGAGCAACCGTAGAATGTAAAAGACATTGGAGGACAACATAACGTCTCAGTCTTTCTTTTTATGTCAATATGACAAGGGTTCTTAAGTCAATATCTTGGATAGAAATGGATGACATAATAACTATGTCAGTAATTTTGGAGTCAGTCACTTAAAGTATTTTACTTGAGTCCCAATTTAGAAAGATAATCTATGCTGTACTCAGTAACAGGTAGCTTATGAGAAGTATTACTTTAATCTCTCCAATAGACCTCTAGAAATTGGTGGATTTTACCTTTTTATGAACATTTTATGGTTCTTCAATTTACAGCAAAATATAGGGAAAACTCCGGGTAATTTTTTACATTTCTACTGACTTTATTCCATGAACTTCAACCAACACAGCTATGGATCCCCTTTGAAGGTACTCAGGAAACACAGTAACCACAGAGTAAGCTCAAAGGGAGAAAAATAGTTGGCATCTCAACGGGTTTCCAATTACTAACATTATGGTTTGTCCCCCCAAAGGCTTATGTGTTCAGGTGGGGCTTGCGGAAGGTGCAGGCATTGTGACGGTGCTACACACACCAGTGGGTTCATGCATCACTGTGTCCACAGCTAAATACGCAGTCGGGAGTTTGGGTCCAGTCAGAGGAGTGGGACCCGGTAGGGGGAATCTCCATGCTGGCTGCCCCCTCCTCTCTGATTCCTTGCTGCAATGGGTCAGCACCCTCTCCTCCCCCAATCCCTTCTGCCATCCCATTTCTGGCTTGGAGCCAGCTGAGCACGGCCTAAATCTATGAGCTAAAATCAACCTCTCCTCCATTAACTTACGGGTGTTGGTTTTTTGTTCCGGAAATGAGAAAGTAACTAGAACAACTAATTGCCGCCTTTCCCCACCAAAATAATTTTTGCCTGAATCACCAGAGTTAATACCAGCCCCCCTCATTCTGTTTGCGAGAAGACAATTCTCATGAGTCGGTTAGTTGTCATCCTTTTCATCCACTTTGCTCCCGTTTCTAACCACGAATCACATCAGTATAACTAAAGGTTCTATAAAATACTTACTTCTCCGTGTTACCTCAACAGATTCTCACACACCTGACAGAATAACTAACGTCTCGCTAGGGCACAGGAGGTCTGAAAAGCATCACGCAGCTTACAAGCACAAAGTAGTGATTGTAACCTCTCTAAAATCATATAGATACTTAAAGATGAGATTTAAAAAAGGAATTTCCACATACAAATTCACATAAAATTTACTCACTCAGGTGACATCTGAGAAAGCTTCACTGAAGAAGACAGTAAATTGGTAATTATTGGAGTTTAGAAAGGGTATTGAGAAGGAAAACTGGAGGGAATTTGGATGAAGCACACCGAAACAGCACTAGACAGGTGGACTGAGTTCTAGTGCTCCGCGGGACGGTGGGAAACTACAGTTCACAACAACTTATTACAAACTTTGTAAGAACTAGAGGAGCTCAGAGGCCACAAACACAAAGAAATAATGAGTATTTAAGGAGATGGACACAGTAACTTCCTTGATTTCATCATGGCATATTTTATCAAGTCATCCTAGTATGGCCCATAATTATGCATCATTATTATAGTCCGCTTAAAATAAATTGTAAAAACTAAAAAAACTTTAAAAATAATTATAAACGCAAAAACATATATCTTTTCATGGAATTCCACAGAGACATAATTGCATCGATATACTTAGCTCTGGTCATGATGAATCTAACTCTCACTGCTGTTTTTCCCTATTCTTTTACTTCCCTGTCCGGTCATCCTCTGAATACTGTATTAGCCGTCTGTTATGGTTGATACATTGTGTCAACTTGGGGAGTCTGGAGGTTTGGCTGAGTAACTCAGCAGTTGTAGATCCTGGGGTGAAAAGAACATGCCCTTACCCTTCTGGGATGTTGTTTATTGTGTTAAACTGGGAAGTTTAAAAGGTTAACTATGTGATTCAGCAGGAAGCCAGGGTGCTTGCTTTGTACACATCCTGAGCCTGTGGAAGAGGAGGGCATGGAGACTGAGTGAGAGCTACACACCCCCTGGGTGGGGGCAGGCTGTTTACAAGGTAGGGGAGAAAAGAGGCTGCTTGCAGCCATTCTTTTTTTTGCTGGTTGCTTTTGCTGTGCTCTGCGGCCCTGAACAGTTTGCCCTCTGCCATGTACCACTCTGCCTCAGAACCAGCCAAATATGGACTGAAACCTCCAGAAACTGTAAGCTAAATAAACCTTTCCTTCCTTCATTTTGGGTGTTGGGGATTTTGTCTCAGCAACGAAAGAAAAGTAACCAAGACACCATCTCACTTCTCCCGGCCTCCCTTACATTTAAAAACAAACAGTCCTGGACTGTGTTATATACAGATGCAAGTTTAGGCCAGACTCTACACAAAGAGTGGAAAACAATACAAAAACAGCTAGCCTTAAAATTTAGAGGTAAAGGATAGTTCAGATGACTATTTATTGGTTAAACACTACGTGCCTGGGAGGAGAGGGTATTACTGCCAAAGCTCTTTCGCTGAAAGAAATGTGAGCAGTCTCCGCATTGTAACTAAATGGTACCTCGGCTTGGTACTAAGACTAAAGTAGTTAATGGATCCTGAAAGAAAGGTAAACAAATCAATAAAGGAAAGAACAGCTGGAAAATTAACTCCCCAAGAGAAGCAAAATGGAGAGAACTTGTTCATTTTGCTTTGAATTCTTTGGCTTGATTCCCTGATCTGCCACATGAAGAAGGCATTAGAAAGGGTTTCGATGATTTCCCACCTCAAAAATATGATTTCTGTCTTCTTCACAATTCCATTGCCTAGTGCAGAGAAAGTACCAAAACTCTTAACTGTATCAAAAGGAAACAGCATCGGCACCTCACCGGGAAATATTTATCCCCATGTTCCCTGCAGTGTGAATTAAGAGTACACAAGCTGCAGAAACAATCTCAGAGTCCAACAAGGAACGAGGTGGAATAAAAAGAAACCAGTACATTCACATGATGACATTATTCAGCGTTAAAAAAGGCTGTGTAACCACCAGCAAAAACACAGATGAACCTGGAGGACATCACGCTGAGTGAAATAAGCCAGACAGAGAAAAAAATAACTGCATGGCATCATTTCTATGTGGACTGTTCTGAAAAGTTAAATAGGTAAAAGAGGTAGGAAGGCAGAGGAGAACAGCGGGTCACCGCGGTGGACAGGGGTGGAAAAGGTAAGAAGGAGCTTGCAGACACGCAAGATGACTAAGTGCAGACCGCTAGCGCAAGGCGTGACAATGAGCGGTGTACTGGAAACTGGTTACAAAAGGATCCTCTGTTTTACCTATTGCCATGTACATAACAATTTCATTTGCCGAATCTGTATAACAGTTTCAGTTCTAAAAAATCACAGTTTGTTAACTTCAGGGACAATACTGATGCAATAAGCACTCAACCGTACACATGGTTTCCTGGGATGCTGTATTTTTCAAGTGGTGTAAAACCACATTAGAACACTTAACCAGAATATCGTTCCTCGTGGTCATAGCTCTATGAATCAGTCTACGGAACGCGATGATTCATTAAGTGCTGCCTGAAAGACAAGGTGATCCAGTTCAGATGAAGCCATCACTATGAAGAACACACACCATTTTTAAATTTTGTTTATTTATAGATTAAAATGTAATGCCATACAATTTTAACAATCACTTAAAAAAGGATTTATATTTGCATAAAACAGAAGCAAAACAGAAATATATGAAATAAAATGCCATCTTGCTTCAAGTTTTCAAATCAGTACTTAGAGTACTGATATACACCTATATACATTGCAAGTATATTATATAAATATACTGTAAGTAATCTTAAAACCACAATAAATATCAAGTAGGTTTTTAGGCACAGGGCATAAGAAAAATGCAAAATATGCATAATTCTTGAGGGTACTGAGTGACTCACTCTTATATCATTTCACATATGTATTTTACACAAAATATACAGCCATTGCCGACATGGCCCTCAGTCACTTCTCCCTCTAACCTTTTGTCCCAGCATGAGTGCCTTCTTGTCTTTGATACTATTGCTCTATTCAACTATTACATAAGAAAATATTTTGTAATTTTCTTCAACTAAGTGCCTACGAAGGTATCAGTGCTACCGAAATAAGTACAGCCTATCCACACAATATATTCACAGAAATGTGCTGAGAGGCACCAATTTACACAACTGCTCATTGTAATACTGTGAGTTACCCTGAAGGCAGATTTACAGATTTTAAGGTTATACCATTATTGAACAGCCAATACTATCAAATCCAGAAATTATTAGAAACTGAGGTAATACCTGTTTTTGGAGAGATAGAAATACTTGAATGTACGCCAAAAGTGCTTTTTAAAAATCTAGACAAACATGGACCTCGATCATTGTAAGCTTGGTATGTAATCCTTTCTGCACAAAAGTAAACCAAAGAACCCAAAGGAATGCTCCAGCTGAACTGACACGTATTGGTAGGGTTAAAGAGCACAGCCATAGAACACCTGAGATTGCCCTCCGGTAAGGGAAGCCTAATGCTTCTCTTAGTAGAGCCAATGTTCATTGATAAATGAACCAGACACAGCCTGTTGATTGCCCCCAGGCTACAAGTCCGATGACTCTGGCATATCCGGCATATCTGGCATGTCTGCCATCAGGTACCCTATTCCATAGCGTCCGTTGGGAGCAGTATCCAGACTTGGTGATCCACTCTGTTTCCGGTAAATATTTTTACCAAAATTTGGAGATGACATTTCACTTGTGATCTTTCCATGAATGAGACTTGCATCGTCTCCCTCTAAGTTCACAGGCTCTTTCAGGACCCTTCCTCTCTTATAGGTCACAGACGCTAAGTTACCAGAACTGTCATCTATGAGGTTGCAGCGACGAATGATGTAGATTACCGGGACAGGAAGTATTGCCAGGACCATGAGGGAGACACAGACAACCATTCCCCATAATGGATAGGTCAGGAATTCTTCAGATGCCTGTTAAGGCCAGAAAATAATCATTAATAAACTTCCTATGCACATATGTGAAAACTACATGTCTCAAGTTTGCTATCAAGGAAATCTGGACTAGCTCTGTGACTTGTTTTAATTAACAAAAAGCAGTGAGAGATACATTTAGCAACTTCCAAAGCAAGGCCTTGAAGATCTTGTAGCTGAACTGACACGTACTGCTCGGGCTAAAGAGCACAGCCATGGAACTTATTAGAGGGCTGCCCTGAGCACCTTATGGTTCAAGGAAGTCTAGAGCGAAAGATGAGATAGTAAAAGAGAACGAAGAGGAGAGGCGAGGAGAGACCAGTTCGCCAAGCGGCATGAATTGGCCCAGTCCCAGCTCAGCCCAAAGTCACCACAGCTTTGAGTCCCTAATTTCTTACCAAGCAATAAATACCTATTCTGTTTGCCATATTCTCTTTCAAGTATCTTAACACGTAAATTTTGGAGAACATCTGGCTGTACAGATTTGGATAAGGAGGACAGACTTAGGTGTCAGTCATGACTGATTATTATGTAGAATTATTGACGACAGGATGAGGGACAGGCATCTCAGAAAAATAAGCAGCCTGATTTCATAACATAGTAAATTACTATTTGGTTAATTCGCTTGAATTTCAAGCCACTGCTAAAAGGAAACAGTTGTAATGAATCTTTACTTCAATTTGCTTATTTAAATTATGTTTACATGGCTAATGCCTTTTTTTTCACTGTTAGATAGTTCCAGAGAGGCAATTTCTTAACTGTATATAGAAAAACTTATTTCTGGAGGTTTGATTAAATATGTTTTCTAGAGTCAAGGATCTGATAGTCATTGGCTCATCTAGAGTCAAGGATCTGGTAGTCATTGGCTCATCAGAGGTAAGATGAATGCCTCTGCTTTAACTGCTGCAATTTCAGCAATCCCCATGGGTTTAGACATTCATAATACACAAAAGATCATAGATATTTGTGGTACAAAACATCATTCTTAAGACCCCTGAATAAAAGCAGCGCCATTCAACAAATGACCAAAAACTTGTTAAGAAAACAAGACAAAAACCTCTAACATAGTCTTTTTTTTAACTTTTAAAAAACTCTACTGTCCTTGTTTTATCTTTTACCTTATCTTCAATCCATGCGTTATAGCCCGGAGGACTTAATCCCATGTTCACAATGCTTGCGATTAGCAATGATAGTAGCATCAGAGGGGAAATGTATTTCCACATATAGTAGTAATATCTGCTGGGAGCAAAGCCCAGCATATCCTTCAGGTCTTCTACAAATCTGAATAAAATAAAGCACTTAATAATTCATCAAGTTAACACTGTTATACCTTACAATATGCATTACATAAAGGGTTTGTCAGAGATTTAACCGTAAATGCTTTTATGCAGAATCAAAATTTGATACCAGGAGATGACATAAGTCAAAAAAATTTTAAAAAGTGAAATGAAACTGATAAGTATTACATTTTTATTGAGCAAAAACCCTCTTAAACCAATTATTGAAGTCTCCTTTTACTGATAATTCCTATTTTATGAACATTTCTCTGCAGTACATTAAAAAATCCTTGTATCATTTTTTTGCATAGCAATAACTCCTCAATATTACCAAATATCCCAAATTCATGTTTGTATTTTTGTGAAATGTTACTTTGCTTGGAAGAAGGTCCACAATTTGTAATAAATCAAGGCATCACAAGTCCATTCTTAATTCTAGTTCTTCTTGTGTCTTTCCTGTTTCTTGTGTTTGTTGTTGTTGCTGTTTTTGGTTGTTGTTTTTGAATTCCCTGGGTACTTTGTCCTATAGTCTCCAAGTCTAGGATTTTGCTGAGTTGTTCATGAGTGTATTTGACTCCCTTATCCTCCTAAACTAGACTTAGAAATAAGAGTCATGAAGAGATGTACACTTAAATTTTTTAAAGTCAGGTTGATGAGGTATAATTTACATGAATAAAACTTCCATTTTAGGTGTACAAAGCTAATGCTGTCAACATATCTATGGTAGCCAAGACATAATACTCTGTCTTAATATCTACATGGAAATGAATTTTTACTGCCCACTCACCACTGATACTTCTGTAGACTTCCTTGTTGTCTAAAGCTGGATTTTCTAACACAGTCTTCAGAGAGATGCAGTAAAAATATTTCTTAAATATTTGCATGGTTGAAATTCATTCCTTTCCTCTTTTTTTCCCTTGAAATAACTTCTTAAAATGAGTATAGTTAAATGAAATAAACTTTCCTGCATATTTAGGAAGGAGGGATAGAGAATCCCCTTCTTTATACACAAAGTAGTCAAGGATTCACTTCATAATGAGATCTACTCCTTCTGCCCAACTCCTGCTATTTACCTTATTTCTTTGTGCATTGGCAAATGTCCTGCTGTTTGGGCTTCGCTCTCAACACTTTCATTTTGGTGTACCATTTAGGTCTCGGAGGGTACCTGTGGTTTGTTAGTTTTAAGAGATTTGGAGAGCACATTGCGCTAGCAATGATGATTACTGCATTTCAGCTCTTTGCAGTCCCTACAATGAAAGCAATGAAACTTCTCCCACCTTAGGCCATGGCTTTGGGGCACCATGTCACCCTCTGCGGGGGGCTGCTGTGGATGGTCAGGAAGGAGGCAAAGCCCAGCTGATGTCCTCGGCTGTCCTGCTTACCAATGTGATGCTATGTGATTGACAGCAGTTTATCCTCATTATTGGACCATTCACAGGGCTATCTTCTTGCCACTGCCCATGTGTCTTTGGTTTTCTTATTCCCATCATTGAAAAGGTTAAAAAAAAATACTGGGCTCCCATCATTGTCAGCTTTATGGAGTCTTCATTTTTATCTTTATTTTCCAGATATTTTTCCAATCTAAATTGCTATGATCCAATAGATTTTTTTTTCATTTTAATTATTGCCACTTTCCAAAGTTTGGGTTTTGATTTTCTACTTTCTGTGGAAGCATGTAAAAGTGGCAGATGGCACTGAGAACTGTACTCGTGAAATTATTTAAGGTGAGCAAGTAAGCTACAAAGTTGCTCCAGATTCTTAAAGGAGGAAAATATAATCTAATGGGTGCATTTTTTGATGTGAGAGTTCTATACCTTCCTCCCAAGACAAAATATTATTATTGCAGACTAACAGATCTCATTTTAAGCAACAGTTTTGTCATCATTTTAATGTGTGTCTTAATATCTTTGGTGTTCATTTTTCTGGTCTCTCCAAATACATATGTTCCTACTGGGAGGAGTGTCCTCAGAATCACCAGCAATGTATGTGCAGCGTACTGCCCCACACACAGCAGAAGTGGATATTTCTGTTATCAGTGGTATTCCTCCTGTGGAAATGATTACTGTTTGGGAACATTAATTATTTAAAAAAGATATTCTGTAATACGCCTTTTTGAAATGATTTACTGTGTAAATGGAAACCTAAGTTGTGGGCTTACTGATTCACAGCATGGTCAAGAACGAAAATCAGATTCTGTCATGGTAGCAAGTAAAGAGTCATGGGTAGCTTGGTTAAGAATCAAGAAACCTAACTTTGAAGTGATGGCCAGGTTAAACCTCTTGGTTCTACAACTGAGTCACTGTGTCTTCCTATACAAGAAGAGCTAATCTGCCATGTGCAAGACATGAGTCATGTTGGTTACCACAGAGTATGTTCTTAGTACAGACTTTATTTCTTAGAACAGTTTTAGGTTCATAGTAAAATTGTGCTGATGGTAAAGATCTCTGTACACCTGCTGGCTCCCCCATTATCCACAGCCTCCGTCAGCTTTACATGTGTTACAACTGCTGAACCTGCACTGACATGTTACTATATCTCAGAATTCACTGACCTTAAGCTTTGCATTTGGTGCTCTACAGTCCATGAGTTCACAGAAAAGTATGATAAGCCACTCCGTGCACAATTACATCAGAGTAGCTTCATTGCTCTTCAGGCTGCAGCCAGGCATGCTCCTACCCTCTGCCAACCACTGATCTCTCCACTGTCTCCATAGTTTTGGCTTTTCCAAAATGCGCCACAGGCGGACTCCGAGGTGACGTAGATATTGAGAGAAGCCTGCCTCATGGTAGTATTCATTCATAGTTCCTCCAGGTCCTTCTTGGCATGAGAGGTCATTCCTTTTCAGCTAAGAATAATATTCCTTTTTTTCAGGTCTATACCGAGCATATCTTAGTTACTTCCACGTTTTGGCATTTATGAATAAAGCTGCTGTTAAAGGTTATGCACAGAGGTTGACGTGGACATACACTTTCAGTTCCTTTGAGGAAATACCAAGGAGTGTGCTTGCTAGATCACACAGTACAAAATTCTTCATTTTCACTCAGAAACTGCTGAAACATCTTCTTCTCCAGTGGTTACACTACTTTAATTCCACCAGCAAGAAATGAGAGGCCCTTTTGTTTCACACCCTAACTAGCAGTTTATGTTCTGGATCTTGGCCATTCTAGAAGGTGTCTAGCAGTGTCTTATTATTGTATTAATCAGTATTTCCCTGAGGACATGACTAGGAGAATTTTTCAGAGGCATATATGCTTCACAGAAAGCATAAGAGCTAATACTGTCACACAGTAAACCTTTCACGCAGCTATCCTATGGTGATTACTATAGGGCCCACAATTGTTAAATGTTCCCTTCCATTTGAGCCTGGAGCTTTTGACAATAAATGAAAACATTCTCAAAACTTTGTCACAAACTCATTTGATACGAATTATATCCCTTAAGTCACTTAAGAGGACTCTGTTCTTCACTTAATTTGCACTTCTTTCTGGTTTACAGCATGACCTAATAATCTTAATGATTTTATTATGTCAGGCTACATATGTCAATTAGAGGAAATTACTTTAAAACATATTGGATAAAGCCTTCAAACGGCTTTTATGAATATTGGTTGTGCAGAAAATGATATATACATATAACAGAAGATGATAGTGTGTACCAGCTCCCAAACTTGTTCTGCTGCATGCAGTGTTATGCACACACTTTGTAAAAGTGTGCAAAGTGATGAGAAGATAGGCTTTAAAGTTAAACAGAAATGGCTATGAATTCGAGGTCTGCTTCCGTCCAGGTGTGTGATGAAGAAGTTGCATAGTTCCTCTCAGCTTGCTTTTCCTCATTTGTGGCATGTAGATAAATAATAACACAAAAGAGCCCGAAGTTGTTGGAACATGGGTCAATATTTGTTAGATTTTGGATGCTACCATTTTATTAGCAGAATTACATCAAAGCTGCAGGATTATAGATTGTGTTACAGTCTGCAGCAGAATTTTAACTATTCACCTAATAAAAGAACACAATTCACTGAAATGGCTGAATGAGTAAGATCTTGTAAATTATTTGATTTGGTAAATAAAAAATGTTCCCTCTCTTCATTTGTCTCCTCCGGAATAAAATAAGTGTTGGCAACTGGTCTTTTTTAAAAGAGGGATGAAAGCCAAGGTGTGGTGGCACATGCCTGTAATCCCACCACTCAGGAGGTCAAGACAGGACGATCTGTGTGAGTTCAAGGCCAGCGTGGGTGACAAAGTGAGCTCAAGGCTAGCCTGAACTGCATAGAGAGACCCTGTCTCAAAAAGACTAAAAGAAAAATAGGGATGAAACATGAAGTTGTAAAAAGAAATATACTTACTTATCTATGCCATAAACAAAGCTTACAGCAATATTCTCCAAAATGACTACAATTAGCAGAGGCAGTGTAGCAGAATAATCATCAAACATGGTAACAAAGTAATTTCCAGACCGTTGCACAAATATCAGGCCGATGCAAAATGCAAGAAGACAACAGAGAACTAAAGGAAAGGAATAAGTGAAAAAACTTGAGCCTGTATTCAAAGTTAAGCCTCTTAAAGTTCATTAGGAATTGCAATGTTCAAACAATTTTTTAAACTTTTATAATATGTATAGCCATTACCTTTGCTAATACGATGGAATATTATATACTGGGAGTTAAGTTACTCGGATTTTGCCTCAGCTGGAATACAAACTCACTGTAAAACCTTCACTCATCTTCCTGAGTCTGTGGAATCTCATTTGCCAAGCACAAATTATAAATGAGGCAAAATTGAGGGAATTTTTAAAAGTATAAATTTCTATATCCTACCTCTATTGTTAATATCAACATGACCTTTGCAGATAGCAAATTTTCATAGACCATTCCTACCTTCAATAAGTTACTGTTGTTTTAAAATCTATATGGAAGTTTTAACTAGTAATGAAACTAATATGATTTCCATGATTGTAAAACCTTTACTTTCTATATTTGATTGAAATATGGTAATATTGAAAACATAGCCAGAAAAATCTGATCAGAACCGCCTCAGCGTCAATACCCGTATCTCCGTCTGGTCAGTGTGGAAACGATCTGGGACACAGTTGAGCAATGTAATTATCAAAGTAAGAGCTAAGCACCATTGAAGGGATTTTCCCCAATCGTATCCAAGAAGCAGATGCATAAATTCCCAACTGTTGCTATTACAGAAACTCAGAAAGACTTTTAGAATTATATACTACTTCTATATTTTTGTTCAATTCCTTATTCTTTCTTCTTCATTAGCAGTTAAAACAAGACAAAAAGACCACATTCTATTTCTCAGCCATGTTTTTCTAGCAGAGGTGAGTAAAAGCGAAAGTTCAGTACTGGAAAGCAGGTCGGAGGAGGAGAAAGCAGACACCAGGGTTCAGTCCCTTGAGGCTTTCCTAACAGCCTGAGCAACTCTGGGGCACAGGAAGGTGCTACCTCCACCTCTCAACGCTATGCTAGCACTATGAGTGATACCACACAGAAATAAATATCATATGTAAGCACAGAATGTGGAAAAGAAAAGGGACATTTCCTTGGAAATCTACTGCATCTAACTATAAATGCTAGTCACAATAGACAATAAATTTCAATTATTTTGCTTCATTTCTATGACACCTCCATTAAAGAATACATTGCAATCTTTATCTTACAGATGAAAGAAAAGGCCCTGAAGAATTTAAGTATTTTCACTTAAAATCTCAGGCTGGAAGTAGCAGAACTGAGATTTTCACCCAACTCTGACCCCACAGTCAACAGCAATTTCGCTTCCCTGAACAGCAACATAGACTTTAAGACAAACACAAAGAAAGTGCACTCTGTGTGCTACAGACAGTCAGGGTTTTGCTGGAGATGTGAGCAAAAAAACAACGAATAATTCCCTCTTCTAAGTCTTACTATGCTGAAGGGAAATGAAGCACACATAAAAGGCGGTGAGGTGACACAGAGTTCAGATATGACTTGGAAGGGTGATTAGGTTCCAAAAAGATAGGGAAGAGAGGAAGACAGTATTTTTTCAGGTACGCCTTCCAGGGGGAGACAGCAGACGCTCATTTGTGAGTTCGCTCTGCGCTGTTTCTTTTCCATCAATTTTACAAGCTCTGCACTAAAGAAAGGGATGCTGTGGCTATGAGGGAGTGAACATAAGAACGCAAAGACGACTTTTTAGCCTTTATACCAGGCAGGATATTAATATTGATATTCTGAAGTACAAACTGCCTTCTGGGAAAAGATAGAAGTAATTCCTCGTGTTTTGTCCAAAAGAAGTCAGGTTATACAGACAGATATTCAGCAAATTGCTGAAGTCAGTAATTTGTGACATTGCTACGAAGGAGTAGTGACCATTATCAATAAGTAATGAAATATAAATTACATTGAACATATCCTTTATATTATAAATATATATGAAGTTATTAGAGATTATTAAAATCCAAAAGTTAATTTTCATATTTTTTTACATCTAATCTCCCACTAAGAATAAAAGAGCCTGTATTAATTCTATGAAAAGTCAAATACGTAAGAGCTCACCAGTAAGAATTTCCTTCCTGACTTTGAAAGTGTCCACAATAGGGGTGATGATGCCTTCAATGGTGCCGAACATGCTGCCAAGTCCTAGATTTATCAGCATGAGGAAAAACATCACTGACCAGAAGGGAGACGCAGGGAAATGTGTCATGGCTTCTGTAAAGGCAATAAAAGCTAAACCAGTCCCCTGGACAGCCTGTAAAATATAGAAAACCCAGCATGAATCCAGAGCAATTTTATGTCATCACTCTACTCATCAACTACAATGGGGAAGGAAATCTCTAAACAATATCCAAGGAGCCAGGGGCCCTGCCAATAAAAACGCTGATGTCAGATTTGAAAGTGTTCCATCACCTTCTCGTTCTCAGGATCCATATTTAATTAGACTAAGTGCCATTAGGAGTGGAACTGTTTACAACTTCTGAACAGAGTACACAATTACATTGTGCCGTGTACTAAACATTGCATAAGGATCCTGGAATGATAAATTGTATTAAAAGATACATACTAGTTTTGTATCTGTAAAGCTTATGAGTATGAAAAGTGATATATTGTCATGTAAACATAAATACAAATATACACACACACACACACACACACACACACATCTATTTCTCATCTAGAAATCAAATAGTAAACTGGCATTAAAATGTAATTTTGATAAAAAATTGTTTTAATTTAAAGGAAAAATGTGAACATAAAAGGGTAGGAACAGAACACCTGGATCACAAAAAGACAATGTTCAATGCAGAAAAAATGTATTATTATGTCTTAAGTTTTCTACTTCTGCTATTATCCTCTCCCTGATGAAAAGTGCTAGACTCATGCACTAGTTTTCATAATTTAAAGACACCCAGTGAATTTTCAGTTAATAGTAACAAGAAAATGGATGACAAGATCAATTCTCCAGTCAGGCAGAATGAAATGGGACCACTAGCACCTGTGAATGTGAATTTCTTTTTCATGAAGATCATAAATATTGAGTTCTTCAAAATAACAACTTACAACCAACTGAAACTTAACAAAGCTTCCAGTTGACTGTGTTATTTCATAAAGACAACAAATAGACCAGAGTTTTATAAAGAATCTTTGAAAAGTAAACTGGTGATTCCTTTCCTTACACAACTCCATGTCACTATACTAATGATGACCTCAAGCATCATTTCAAGCACATCATTCCTTATGTTTAGTCTCAAGTATAGTCAGCTGTCAGGATCCAAGTAATTCCTAGCAAACTCGCCACTGTATTTTTCCTCTGAACTGAATGATAAATATTTCACTGCTCTAACATGGTCCGCTCACTTTGTTTAGCTCATCTTCAATTAGACAGGAGTTGAGATGAAGAACAGGAAACTCTTCTTCTTTGACTTTCTGAATGATGTCATAAACTAAATGATAATCTTCAGCAGTAATCGCTGAGAAGTTGATATGACGGGGAATAATATCCTGACTAATGTTTCCCAGTTTCAAAAATTTTATGATCATTTCTGAGTTTCTGAAAAATAGAACAACATACGAATGAGCACCCGGGGTTCACTGGCAATAAAAAAATTATGCTGTCAAAAGCTCATGGAAATGAATTATCCATACTGTGCAACGCATTTCTCATTTACGACATTAGCTTTGAACCCCAAAACTGCAAACACCACCAGTGTTGCCAGGACCGAAGTGAAGAAGTTGATGAAGGACACCAGGACAGCATCAAAGTGACAGTTGTTTTCTCTTTTGTTGTAGCTTGAAAAGGCGATGACACCGCCAAATCCCAGACCTAAGGCAAAGAACACCTGGGTGGCAGCTTCTCTCCAGACCTTGGGCTCCAGCATCATTTCAAGCTGTTTGAAATTAAACAGAATAGAAGTCAGCTGCAAAGTAATATTGTATCCAACTTAACATGTTGTTTGGATAATTATACTGCAATTTATGCACACATTTGAATCTTGAGGATAGTCTTTCTGTTTAGTAGAAATACACTTTTAGTTTGTTTGTTCATTTCTGTTTTTGTTTTATGAACGGGAAAGACTGCCAAGCAAATAAAACAGTTATTAATAAAGCTAAATAAGTACTTCACTCATGCTGGTTAAAGTTTTATGTTTCCTTGTGGTACTCTAGCGACTTAATGAGGTAACAATACTTTGTGGAATTTAATTATCTATCTTTGCACATTCAGTTAGTGTTATCCATTCATTCACAAGTTTTCTATAAACGTTTATTCTGAAACGACAAGAAAGTCATCGGTGGCAGAGCCTTCGGGTCCAGGGCGCTCGTGCTCTACTCTGTGAGCACATGTTACAAAGGCCTGCGTTTACTTACTGGATCATTACCAAGTATGCCAGCGATATAATCAGATATTTTCAATAGAGCAATTAATGTTAGCCATTTTTGACATAAATGTCATTAAACGTTTAAGTTTTATTTCAGGAACAATAGTTTGAAGGCTGGTATTTTATCTCTTTTAACTACTACAGTGAAATTGCCTTTATCAAGAGCAAGAGCAAACGCAGTCTGAGCATAAAATCTGCAAGTTCAGATCCTGTATCTGCCATAAAATAATCTAATAATGTTACCGCCTATGCCGAACGGCATGTCTTGTCTTACTTTTAGCTTCCTCAGTAGAAAAATGGGAGTGACGAGAACTGCACTACTAAACCTACATCACTCTAAGTGCCGAATAACGGATAAGATCCATAAACTATACTGATAGAGGCACACTGATAAGCACGTTCTATGATTTATCCTACATAGTATTCTTAACCACCATGAAGTTATTGCAACTTTATCTCAGCCTTTGGTAGGCTAAGAAAACTACCTAGGGCTGCGTGCCAGTTCTGGGGTAGAAATAAAATATGGAAATAGGTAGTTTTCAAAACTCAGCCTTTTCCCAAATATTGGGATTTATTGCTTTATGTAATTTTAGTTACTATTGATTTTTAAATTTATTAAATATTCTCATATCTATAATTTATCAGGTCAAGGTATCACGTCATCTATTGGTCTTTTTTGTATATTGAGTCTGCGCTGGGCGCTGATCTCCAAAATGCACTCAACTGCCCATCTTGACTTCACCCACTAGATGGCAGGAAAGACTCACTTATTGCAGACATTAGTCCTAAAGCTTCCAACTTCTGAACTAAAACCTCCCATTAGCTGTTTCACAATATTTTACAAGCTTAGCTACTTGCTTTTTGTAAAGAATGCAAACTTCAAGGTAAATTACTTATATATCATTTTTTATATTAACTGTCACATACAAGAGTGATGCATGACAGTCTTACCAACAGTGAAAAGGGGCCACAGGAAAAAAAATCAACCTTTTAATAGCAATACTTAATCCACACTAAAAATGGTAATATATGCTGCTGACTAAATACTAGAGCATGCAGAAGTATTATATCAAATTCTAAAATACCTCCTTAAATTAAATGTTTCTAATTGTATCATAAGTAATTGCCAACTTAAAAAGAGGACATATTCCAGAAATTCACATAGAATTTGGTTGTCTTCAACTCATAAAAATTATAGCCAATATTGTGAGTAAATATTTGAAACAGATTTTAGTTAAAATAGGGTGGAAACTTATAAATTAAATTATAAATTAAACTAGCTTGCAAGGGGAGTACTTCCAAGGACTAAGTGTGAAGCAAGACTTCTGAACTAGGCAACAAAACCAGACGGTGATGTCAGCAGTGTTGCTATCCATAGTGAATACCAGCTCAAAACCAGACTTGCAGAGAACACAGTTTACTTTACCTGGTATCAAGGTTGCTGCGGGGCTAACAAACAATTCCACAGAAGCTAATTCCTTCCGCTCAATTCACAACACAACGCTTACCTTTATGTCTGCCTATGATAGTACTAGCAACCTGCCAGTGATGTGCAACTTCATTTCAGTAAATAACAAAAATATATACACCCTAAAATTAATTCTTGTTTCTTAGCAAATCAAAGTAACAATTTATGATCAAGTCCTCAGTGCTAACTGAACACATTCTATATGCACAGCATTGAGTTCAACTTTACTAAACTGAATAAACTTATTAAATTTACTAAGTTGAACAAATTTACTAAATTTTACTAAATTAAATTTACTAAAATTAAACTGAACTCAGTTGAAATTGTCATCCTTTTATGAAGGCTGCTTAGAATATTCTTGAATTTGTATTAGCTCCCAAGCTAAGCACTATAATTTTTAATTCAGAAGATACAAAACCTAAAAATAATTCAAAAACAAAAAAGTAACTGACTTTCTATGAGACAATATCTCATAATACAGTAAGGCCCATGAATTTAAGGTGATCTTTTAATCAATCTCCTGAGAAACTAAGCAAATTAATATGCACAGTATTCTTTTCTCTAGGAAGAGCTTACTGTTGGTTTCCAAATGAATTCATGACACAAAAAGTTTAAGAACCACTGAAACAGAGGGGAAAGAGTAAGCAAAGACTAAAAAGTTCTAAAAGTTCACATAAAAGTTAGAAGTTAATTTGTTATAAAATTTTTTTTAAGTTTAATTACTGATAGTTTTACGCTAGAGCCAAAATGGGACATTTAAGATTAGAGATATATATGTATTTAATTAGAACTATAAAAAAGCACTCCTCTTTCTAAGCTGGTTAATGTACCTATAATTTAAAAGCCTAAAATACACATTTTAGATCAATAAGTTACAATCTCAAATGTAACCATGGGGATATTTCACCAACAACAAAAATAGCATTTCCTGATCTCAAGCCTTACAGAAATGGCGGTACGTACCTTAGGAGTGAACATGTGGCGGATGCCGTCAGTGGAACCGTTTAAAAGCAACGCTCGGATGAGGAAGCATATAAGTACCACATAGGGAAACAGAGAACTAAAATACATAATCTGCAAAGAAAAAAAATCAAAATGGGTAAGGTACACTACAGTTATTTTAATGGTTAAGATTGTGCTTTGCCCTACATGTGAAGTGTCGCTCCTTACGGACTGATTACAAGTGCTATTAATGACTCCTACAGCCATCTTTTAAAAATATTTTTCTGTTCTTGCCTCAGACTTAGGATCCAATTCAAGATATAGTGAGAAATTGGAACCTTTTAGGTTTTCACTGACACATAACAAGTGCCGATCTTTATGGGGTGCAATGTGGTAAATCAATACATATACACATTGAGTATGAGCAAATAGTCATTGTACTGTGTTGGGAAATTATAAACTCTTCCCGTTATTTTGAGAGGTACAATGAACTGGGAGCTGTCATCACCCTATTGTGCATAACACGCTAGAACCGATTCCTCCTACTGAAATGCGTGTAGGTGTTTGTCTTCTGGCCCCGCCCTCTGCCCCTTCTAGCCTCAGGTGATGACTGTTCTGCTTTCTGTTTCTAAGAGATCGATGTCTTTAGTTTACGCATGTGAGTAACGACTTGCTCTACCCGCCTCCCTGCGCCAGGCCTTTTCTACTTTACACCTTCCAATCCCATCCCCATGTGGCTGCAAATGACAAAATTTCATTGTTTAACGGCTGATAATGCGTAAGCGTGTGAGCGTAAACACAACATTAAAGAATCCTTACTTCATCTCTTTTGGAAAATGTCCACAAGTATGGGGTACTTTAAATACTGTTGATGTCTTAAGAGTTCATAAAATAAGCACAGGCAGAAATAAATAAAAACTACCTTCGTAACAAATCCGTACTTTTATTCTTTACGTTTTAGTTCAACTACAGTTTCATTCTGATTCTGTAAATCTTGTAGCGTTGTCCATGTAATAAATCTTTTCTACATCCTGAAGAATGAACTGTGCAAATGTTTTATCTTCTGCTTCAGCAATTTGCAACAGTAAAGAGCAATTGATTAAATAGTAATCACGGAGGAGAATTGTCCTAGCCAGACATTCACCACTTTCTTGAAATCACTATGAGGAAGCCTAATAGATCTCTAGAATTTTTCAGGCCCAGAAGTGGAAATGAAGGTTACATACCAAAATAATATGGACTATTTATTCTCACATATAAATATACCTATGGTATTTATGTGATTTTATACCATATTTGTATTTTTACTTATTTCATATTTATATTTTATATTCATTTTGATATAATTTGAAATTAAATGTGAGTGGAAGAATGTATCCTTCCTGTACTTATATTTTCCCAAGCTTCTAAAACATTCTTAATGTTTCCCTCTTCTATTTGTCCTATAACCAACTGACTACCAGGTCAAATTGGTTTTACCACAGAAATCTCACATCTGCCTGCTTGTTTCCATCCTTAGTGACACATCACCTTGTACAGTCCAGTAGCCCCCCTCTTTAACCTCGTCCTTCCTACATACTGTCTGCAACCCCAAAATCCAAACCCCACACTGCTTCCAGAATGATCTGTCCAAAGGTCTGATTGTGTCATGTTAAAATCCCTCAAATGTCTCATAGTCTTAGCCGAGTAACAGCCCATCATTTTACAAGTGCCTGTAGATACTTCAGTATCTGTAATGAACTTATATTTTCTGGTTTGTCTCCCATGAACCAAATAAACTGTATGTAGACACAAGAGCACTCAAGCAATATTTGGCTGTCCACATGTTGTTTTCTGGGTCTACAATGTTCTCCCTCTGAGCTTTCTATTGACCCATCAAACTGTATCCCAAAAGTTACCTGCCCTGTGAACCCTTCCCCTAAATCCAGGTCAGTGCCAATGGCTGTCTTCATTCTGTCATGTACTTTCTATTGGTCTCTCTTACTGTACTTATTGTGTTGTAAGGATCTGTCTGAACCGTTAAATGATGATTTTCGTGAGGGCAGAGAGAGTGGCTTATGAATCTCACATCCACCAGGGCCTGGCAAAACTCCAAAATAACATTAAAAGAGAACTTATTTTTGCCTTTATACATTCCCCATAAGCAAAACAAAAGCAAAATCTAAAAACAAACCTATATTCTGTAGCATTCTTAAAATTATGTACCAATTCTGTTATCAATTTATTTCAATTTTCATTTATTAATTCAACACACATTTGAATTCTTAAACACACTATTCTAGCTTCAATAATAAGATTCTAATAGAGCTTCCCCAAAAGAAAGAAAAATGTTTCAATCATATAGAGCAGAAAAAATTATAGTCAATATTTTAAACACTTAAGTAATATTAAATAGGTCAAAACCTCAATTCTGTTCTTCTACGAACAAGTAAAAAGACAAAATACTCAAGTATTAAATTCCAAGATTTAAAAATATATGTACAAAGTTGGCACTTTACAAAGGAAACTGGTTTTAAACTCAAATTCTTTGAATTGAATCATATTGCTCTAATCTTATATCAAAATACACTTCTGTGTAACACTGTTAAAAATAGGTCTTATTCCATCTAACAAGGTATATATACCAGACTTGTATACAATGTTACTGAAATTACATACATTGTATACATTTTATTATATATATTGTACATTCTTGTATACATGGATACTTGTGATCATTTCATGAATTTGTTATTCACATGCCTCTGTCACTAAAACGGA
The DNA here is from genome assembly GCA_004027595.1 of Dinomys branickii. Taxonomy (NCBI): domain Eukaryota; kingdom Metazoa; phylum Chordata; class Mammalia; order Rodentia; family Dinomyidae; genus Dinomys; species Dinomys branickii. Next base: position 31,471 of record PVLD010012993.1, on the reverse strand, counting down.
AACTTCCAGATTATCTTTTCTGCTTTAATCATTGCTCTATTTCCAGAATTAGATCTGCCTCTGGCACATAGTAAATGCTCAATTAATGTTTGTTAAATAAGTAAAGAAAGGATGACTGACCCTTACATTTTTTCCAAAGAATGAATATATATAAAATGAGGAAAGTAAACAATGAAATATATTCCTCCTTTGGCTTATGTTAAGACCCCTCCAAGCCATGACAGCTGGAATATTTTTAATAGTAAGTAAATAGAGAAATTAGTTTGTTTGAAAAATGTATAAAAACATTTTCATTGTACTGAACTATTCAAAAAAATAGTATAGAAAATGTTTAGATTTTTCCCCTTACATATTAAGATGTGTTCATTATAACCACACTTTCAGAATCATTCTTTTTGAGCATTTTGTTTCCTAATTTTACCTCTTTTTGATACTTACTGGCTATTTTTTAAAATTTTATTTTAAAGAAAAAAGAACAAAAAACAGAAACAAAGGCAAAAACAAAAGCAATAAAAATGATCCAGAATTTCAAATCAAGTTGATAGGAAATCAACAATAGTTATGTGATTCTGCCCAATTATTTATTCCTATAAGTCTTCTGACTTTGTAGTACAACGGTGATAAGAAAATGCAAATCATCTGGCTGACATATTAAACAAGCAAAGTACGTACCACAACTGTGGAGCCAGCTGAATACAGACTGAAACCTCCACAAACTGTGAGCTAAATAAACCTTTCCTTCCTTCATTTGGGTGTCAGGTACTTTGTCTCAGCAAGGAGAGAGAAAAGTAACCAAGACACTAATGATTATGAGTTTGCCTCAAAAGATATATGATCACAGCCTTGTTTTAACATAGCATGTGCGGAATATTAAGGGTCAGAGAGAAAAGTCAACACTACATTCTTGTTATGGTACAGCCGGGAGACACACAGAGAACTTAGGAACAATGTCAGTGATAATGAAAAGAATGCATTATGGACTCAAGATACAAACCAAACAACAATTATTTTCTGAATGCATCTTTTAAAACAATAACAAATCAAAGTATCTGGAATTTACTTAAAGGTCTTTTGAACTACATCCTCTTAAAATTTTCAATTTACCCTGGTTGGCATCGCCTTTAGTCATTTATATTGCTCTGAATTCTTTGATGTGATTATCATAACTACCTAATGATATTCAAAACATTAAGAAACGCACTACACTACACTATTCTAAAATTATTTCCGCAGGTATGCCTTTGAGTATATACAGCAGAGAGGAATGAATGCTATAAAACGAACAAAATTAATATATCCTTCATTCTACCCCTTTCCTTAGTTTCTAGTTTTATAAATGGCAATGAGAGAACTGAACCATTAAAGTCAACCAAATAAATAGAAGAAAGGAAGATAATTTTAAGTATGGACACAGAAATTTAAAGGTTTTATTGAAATAGGGGAAAACTATAAAAGAAATTTTACTATAAAGTACATATATCTTTATTTATGGCCTTTCCTTTTATAAACAACACTTTTCACCAGTTTTTAACCACCTAGAATGCAGTGTTACATGCAGCTTTCCAGAGATTTGTGGGGATACCCGTGAATGGCAGTTGGAAGAAGCAGGAGGGACTCTAACATACTAACTTTTCCAGAAGACTGGATGCCTTTGATCATCGCCAAGCAAACCATGACCCAGGCAGCCAGCAAGCAGATTGTCATCTTCCAGTTTAAGCCCCCACTTTCAGAAATGGAATTAGAAATATCCAATGCTTCTCGGTACCAGTAATAGGTTGTGGCAGAACTTTTTTCACATTCTGGCTCTACATCTGGAGAAAGAAAGGAAGCACACAATCTTCTCAGACTATAAAGTTAACTGTAAAGACTCTTCCCCCAGTAAACCAGTGAATCAGTTAAAATCTTCTGGAAAAGTACTACTATTTCACAGTGGCACTTAAAATCATAATGATAACTTCTGAAATAAGCCTAGTCCACAATGACTTCATTGTGCTATACATGTAAAGTTAAACTAGATTTAAGATTTACTGCATGAAAATAATGCAAATACTATTATTAATATTTCAATTATGTGTTGAAATGATGTTGCATATATATTGGATTAATGAAAATATTTCCCCAGTTCCCTTTTGCTTTTTTAAATATGGCTACTAGAAAGTTTTAAACTATGTGTCTCAGTTTATTCTATAGGGAATTGTTCTTTATATTCTAGGACTTCAAAATAGAAAAGTATGAGATAATGAAAATTAAAAGCATTAAAGTATTGACTCAACTCAGTTCTTGTTCTTATTACCTTTGTTGGTATTTGTCACGTTTTGTGGGTTGTAATAAATCTCTGTGGCATGAATCAGGGTGTACGAACTAAAAGATTCTAAGTCTTATAATAGAAGCTTGTATTTTATCATAATGTCATAGACACAGTAAGTAACTTGAAAAGAACTAGTAAATAGAAGGAGAGCTGGGATAACTGTACTGCTGAAGTCTAATGGTTTATTGATAGAACAGTTCATACCTAATTTTTTTTCTTCTTGGCCAATTTTGCATGCTTGTATCTGGTAATCTGAACAACTAATTTGAAAACAACAATAGGCAACATAGCAACCATTGGTGAACTTCTACCATCTTGTCTAGTGAAACTCTTAATTGTTTCTAATGGGTTTTTTGGTTTTATTTTTTATTCTCTTTCATGGTATGATCAAATTTACATTCTTATATCTGGTAATCTGACCAACCTCGTCTACGATAACAATATGTAATGCAACAACCACTCTTAATTCCTATCATTTGTTGTGAAACCCTGTATCATTTTTATTGTTTCTGCTTTGTTTTGTTTTTGTCTATGTTGTTGGTATTTTGCTATTGTTCTTCTTTTATTATTCTCTTTAAAAAACTAGCAAAATGCAATGATGCCAAATCTATTTCTTAGAGTGTGCCAACCTTAAAAAGAGAAGAAAGTCTGTTACGATGTAAAGCTAAGAGATTTTTCCATATTATTTTTTAAAATGAAAGATATTGGGAAGTTTTTGCCTTTACCAGGGTTACAGTTTTTAAATGTATACTACATTGTCCATGTCTTACAAGTGTGTGATGCATTTTTCACCAAAGGACACTGATCCCAAGGTAGAGGTTGCTGAAAAGACTGAGAAAAGTAAAACAAAGTCCAGCCAATGATGACGTTGTAGTAGAGAGCCACAAAATAGCACACCTGCAAAACGAAATAATATGGTTACATCAAACCAAACTAATAACATTACATCAAAACTTCCTTGCCTCTTTCTTCCATGCATGGGACAAATGCATAACATTAGATTTTTAAAAATTCTTCTCATTTTATTCATTTGAAACATTATCTTTTCTTAAAAATTAATGTCTTTCCATAGGATTTAAAAAATCCATTAACAAGATTGAACTCTAAAGTTATTTATAGCCTGTCCTGTGTATTATACTCCAGTAGTGTTCATTAAAACATGATCAAACACTTGTACAGAGATACATTCAGGGGTTTCATCTAGCTGTGAATTACACCATTCCAAATCTTTGAAATAGCATAGCAGACATCACACCAGAAAACTTACTACACAACTTGCAAATCCAATCCCGCCCAGTTTGGGGCTTATGTAATTCCACACACCAATGCTGCCTCGCCGAATTCTTTGACCCACAGAAAGTTCCAGGAAAAAAAGAGGAATACCTATCACCATAAGTAGTATTAAATATGGTAAAAGATATGCACCTATAGAAACAAGAACAAAAAGATAGATTACATTTTCAATAATCACAGTAGAAAGCACAATAATTCTGATTATTTCAGGATAGAAAATATTTGCATTTATTATAGAATTCCTTGAAGAAAATAAAATTTCAAAATAAAGAAAATGTCATTCAATTTTCAAAATCTTGCTGAATTTAACTACTATAAAAATTTCTAATAAAAGTCATAATTATGATAAAAAGATATGAATGGTTTTAGTTACATTTCACTGAAAGAACTTCATCCTTCAACAAAAAAGATTCTTTAAAATGATTTTTAAATGTACCAGACTGAAAATTTTAATAGTAGATTCAATTAATTGAATAAAGAAAATAAGTGTAAAATCTGTACTCATTCCTACATGAGTATCTATGCAAATTATTATTAAATAACCTCTAACCTGGAATTCCTACATTCAATTTTTTTCTCTGAAGTTTTGTCTAATCAAATTTTGCTAAGTTAACATTCATGGTACAAATTTTCTCATTTTTATAAAGGCATTTATTATATTTTCTACATTTTAAAAAAGTCTTTAATGTTATTGAATACATTCTGGAAGCTATTTAAATTGTTCTGGCAGAGCTAGATAAGTAAAGAGTAATAGCAATTTTTTGAATTGCTTATATCAGTATGTATAGATCTCTAGAATAATCGCTGTATATATGAATTTCCCTGAATATAGTGGTTAATACATAATCACTGGCTTTGTATGAATTAATTTATTTCAAATTTAGTTGATTTGGCAAAAGCAATGTAATTTAGTGTCTCATAAGCTTATAAAACACAATTATCAAAACTCTCATTCTAAAAATGATTAGAACACTCTGAGATCACTGAAAGTGGATCCCAAGGGATTGAAAATGAACTTTAACATCTATGGCCAAAACTTAAGTTTATGGATGGGTTTATATGTATGGAAATGGACAAGAGGGAAAAAGAGAGAATTGAAATTCCTTGGGAATCTTCCTCAGTCGTGTGTGCAGGACGTGCTATCACTAAGCCTTTTCTTCCAACCCAGATTACTCTAACTGAGGCGCTCACATTTAAAATAGGCATAGGTAAAATACAGTGTTTACTATGAAAGTATTTATTGTTTGCCAGGCACAGTTCTGAACACATTATATCCAGACACCCATTTGTTCCTTATAAGAATCCAGCGAGTAAGTACAATTAGTAACCTCACTGTATAGGTGTAGAAGGGTGCTCAAGTGTGTCTGCTGGACAAAGCAAGGCCACTTGTGAAAGGTCACGTGGCCAGTCACATCGGAACCAGCCCTGCTTCAGTGAAACTGACTTCAGCATGTGACCGTACCATCCTCTGCACGGTAACATTTGCTGTGCTTAACCACCGTGCTTTAAGTGAATAGCTTCGGATACAACAACTCACTGGATTCATTACTTTTGTTCTGTTATTCCCAAAATGCTTCAAATGAGTGGTCAATTGAGACTTTGGTAGTTTCGGGCTGTTTGGCTACATAGCTAGAAGGAAACTCCATTGTGTGCTGTATGCTGACTACAATCTTCTAACAGCTATCTTGAGATGATAAAATCAATTAGTATTTTATAGTACATGTAATATTGATATTTACAAGTAGAAGAGAGGAAACAGTATTGGGAAAAGCCACTTTGCTCTCTCTCTCTTATATATATATATATGATTACATTTCTTAGTGGCTAAGAACAATTCACATTTGAATGGTGATATTATTTTATTTTATATAGGATTTGTAAGACTACAACTAAATTTTTAAAAAACACACTTATTTAGTCACAGACTGGAAATAAATATAAAAACATTCTATTATTTGTGTGAAAAAATGCATAATTATTCAAATATTTAGTTTTTAGTCACATATCTTAGCAGCTTTCACATACATAGTTAATAAAATTTGAACACATATGCTAATTTAGTATTCAGTCTGATACTGTAGAAATAATATGACACATGAACAGTTGCTTCCATCGCTTAGATATCTTTCCTAGATTTTTAAGAAAACTTTTGCTAAATAATGCTTGGAAGTTATACACACAAATACAAACAGTGAGAATATTAATGATGGTGAAGCAAAGTTTAAAATTAATCTTCAATTTAAAAAGTTTTTATCAAAACTGAAAACATTGGTTTAAGATATTACAGAAGGGGATTTTTTAAAAATTCAGATTTCTAAGGGTGGAATAGGGTGGGAGATATATTAATTATGTTGTCACATTCCTTCTACTGGGTTCTAGAAGTTCTGGTCTGTATAAAAAGACTATACTCATTCTGTTATGTGTCAGCTTTGCTCTTTCAAGAGTGAATCAACTGAAAATTCTGGTAGGAAGTCACGGGAAGGAAATTCTCCTTGTCCTCCTTCCCCAGTATTGTCTTATGTTAGAAGCTTTATATTCTTCTTCAAAAAAAAATAACAGACAGGCAAACATGCTGTAATATTTGTTAGAAGCATTCTAGTCTCAAATTCGAAGATGTTTACAGCATCCACAGGGAAAATTTGAGAGTATGTCGCCCATAAGCAATGCCTGAGTACTGGTAGCATGCTGGTCTGCTCCTGTGGAAACCTAATTTGAAAAAGAACTCAGCTCACTGTCCACAAATCAATCTCCCTCGCACTGCAAAGGAATTCACAGGTGCAAACCTAATGAATTATAGCAGCTACGGAAGCCATTGGAAATAACCAATTAGAAATAGCCAATTAGAAATAACCAATTAGAAATAACCAATTAGCATTTACTATAGTACTATATCACATAAAACAAACAAGCAGACTTACCACCCCCATTCTTCTGACAGAGGTAAGGGAATCTCCACACATTCCCTAAACCTACAGAAAATCCAACCTGGGCCAGGATGTATTGTAGCTTATTGTTCCAAGCTGGTCTTTCATCTTCAACTTCAGACCCTTCATCAGCATCTGTGTCTTTCTCTTCTCGAACATCAACAATTAGTTCGCTTTTCTTAAAAGCATCTTCAGCTGAGTCTTCATTAGAAAGAAGGTCTTTGACAGACTCGATAACCTCATCATCTAATTCTCTTTTCACCACTTTGCTATTCTTAGGCATTTGAAGTATAGGGTGGATTAATTTTAAAGACTCCTTTATTGTAAATGTGTTAAATCTTTTCTTAGAAAATGCTACTTGATATGAAGTAAAGACCGAGGAGGATATCCAATAAATCCTGGATTCAAGGTGATAAAGTATTACGGAGCCTGAATCTGTATGTCCAATACTCTGCTGATACCTGTAAAATTATAAAGTGACATGTGATAATAGTAATGAAAATACTAAACATACCTACCCTTTCTTGTTCATTTTAATGATGGAAACTTTCTACAGAGGACAAAATATCGATTGACCTTGGCCTTTATTGGAGACAGGGCCTCACTATGTAGTTCAGGCTGGCCTTGCCTCACTATGTGGCCCAGGATGGCCTTGAACGTGCAGTGATCCTCCTGGCTCAGCTTCTGAAGTGTTGGGATTACAGGTGTGTACCACCATGCCTGGTTGTCCTTGGCCTTTCACACTTGCAAAAGTATAAGAATCAAAAAGCATAAATGAGTTTCATATGCATTTTCTAGTAGCATTTCCTCCTTGCCAAAATCTGGTTTGATAGCAGATATACTCTCAGTGCGCATTGTATATTCTGTTCATCAGTATTTGAAATTTTTTGTCTTTTCATGTTTTTTTCTCCTCACTAATGTAGAACTTTTCTTTTACCTCTCTTATTTTGTTTTGACACAACCATGTACACACCTGTGAGGCAACCCTGTACATTTCTTTCCCATCACCTCTTCTGTTCATCTTTCCCCCATTCCTCATCTGCTTGGTCATTTAATATTAACTGATGGTCACTTAATATTAACTGTTTCTTAGAGGACACAATCATGAATATCATTAATGAAAAGCACAGTGTCTACTTTTAACAAACTTCTATCTACTAGAGAGATAGGTATAGCTTCAGTAATTGTGTTACATTTCATAATTTAAATGACCCAACATTGTTCAATGGGAGAGATCAGGAACATTGGAAAACCGGGACGTGAGCCTTGGGCAGAAAGAGCAACACCATCCCAGAGGTAAACAGCAGTGCAAACAGAGGCAGGAGGTGGTAAAAATTACTGATACATGTGTGAACGTCCTTCACTCCATTGAAACATCATCTCCAGGATTTTTGCCCCTTTTTTATCTGCATACTACATCCCATATCCTTTTCTCTATTCAGACACAGACCAAGTGTACAAAACATGCCTACAGGCCAAGGACATTGGCTATTTTAAAAAGTGACTAAATGGGAAAGAAATCCAGAGATGCAGAGAGGAGGGAAGGAGGGAGGAGAGACAAGGGGGTAAAGGAATTAAGGGTGTGACGTATGTTTACCAACTCCACACAAGCAAGGTAAACATTACATACTGCACGCATGTACATTTTTTTAAAAGTAAACATATATTTTCCTGCAAAACTAGCATAACCGCAGAATTCTGCCATTCATGGCTAGAAAATTTCTTCATAGAACTGCTACTAGAATGACACTAAAACTCAAAGAAAACAGCTTTCATACAGAATGTTGGATAATCGCTAGGTATGGTGGCATACCCATAATCCCAGCACTCAGGAGGCTGGAGCAGGAGGATCCCTGCAAGTCCCAGGCCAGCCTGGGCTACATAGAGAGTCTGAGACCAACTTGAACTACATGGTGAGACCCTGTCTTCAGGGTTGAGGGGAGGGAAGAACGCTAAATAATCCAGTGACGTGGGGGGAATTATTATGACATGTATGTAATTCACTGCTGTTAGGTTTAAATAATGTATGTTTTTATCCAAAATTAAAATCTATACCCTAAGAGCAAATGTTTGCTTATTTAGGGTTTGGTGTGTTTAATAAGAGGACATTGTGAAACACTAAAAGGGAAGCGTTTCCAAAATACTATGAGTGATTGCCACATCCCTAGGGTAAGGGAGAGCTGCTCATGGTGACTGTGCTTAAAGAGCCCCACAAAGCTTTGACAGGGAACTAGTTTGCAAGATGTGGGGCTTTGGGATTACAGAATGTCACTTATTTTATATCTTTTAACCTAGAGATAATGAATATTATTTGCATAAATGATATTCCATTGAATAATAAACATAACCGTTGAAAAACTGAAGTCAGCTAGTTTTCCAAATAATTTTAGCTGAAGAAAATCACTTGACATATAAAAAGCATCATTTGTGAGACATCAATTATCGTTTTTACAGCTCTATATTTATTGAATGATCTAAAGATAAAGGGGCTTGGCCTCCCAAAAACTGGCATATAGATTACAGCATGGTTATTAGTCTGACAATCTCAGAGTTATAGCCTAGCACTCTTGGTTATTACTTGTGTAACTTGTGGTAATTATATCTCAACCTAAGTTTTCTTAATAATTCAGAAAACACTGCTGTGTTCTCATTCACTGTCCCTCTCCTTTTCCTCTCCCTCCCCCCCTTGTTCTCCCCCCTCCTCAAACAGGTGCCCAAATTTAGAGATATTATTACTTCAGTAAAATATCCATTGTTTTATAAAAAAAATTGAAAAGATACTATTCATCATGAGCTTGCAAAAATTAATTATCACAGAAATTGTAATTTTTTTTTACACATTTTTGTTCTTTGAAGGAAAAAAGACCTAAGAAAATCAAACTGCAGAACAATACCTTTGGATACTAACATATGTTTTCTACATTTCAGCTAAATAACAATCATTAATTTATAGGAACTAGCCTTTGGAAAAATTACATTTAAAAATTCTGATCAGAAGGTCGTATTTTTACTTAAACAAGTATCAATACACATCAAATTTAAACATGTTATATTTTAAATGCACTTAAACACATACACATGCACTATATAACACTAAAAACTTAGAAAACTTTGTAAAATTGAACAGACATGTTAAAAAAGATTTAAAATATGTATTTGCCTATTCAGAGGTCCTTTTCTCTTTGGAGCAGTCTATGGCCATACCACCTTGAGTACACCTAATCTCATCTATTAGGAGATAAAATTATGGAACATTAATGCTCTTACAACTAAAGTTCTTTAAGTTCTCCTTTCTTGCTCTGTTTGTTAACCCTTCTGTCTCCTGTATTTGTATATGGTGGCTGTTGCAGGTATGAGAAGAGACCGGTTGACAATGAAATGATCACGTAAGTCTGGAAAGGGAGAAACAGGGTAGAGAATGTCTGCATTTATCTTGCTGGCATGGTTTGGGCTTTGTTTGCAAGGGGAACAATATAACATAGGACACATATTTTATAAGATTATTTGTAATAATCACCCAAACAATCATATAAAACAGAATGCAGGAAATCTGTCCAGACACTAAGACCAGCTGAGGGCCTATCCAGCTGAGGGCCTGGATCCCATGATAATATCCTGCATGAGTCCAGGTGGAGACCCAGATCTCATAACAGTGCCTCCCGCAAGTCCAGCTAGATTACTAGAGCTCACAACAATGTCTCATGCAGGCCTGTATCATGGAGCTGTGCTGGGAAGGTCCAAAGGTCAGTGACGGAATATAAAAGGTCTGTGCCAGTGGGATGAAGGCTCTGTGGCAGCAGGCTGAGGAATCTGCACTGGAGCCAGCAAGTTGATACTCAAAGTAAAAACCAGAGCTCCCCTGAAAATTACCACAGCCATCCTCAGCAGCAGGGAGGCCCTGAGCTCCTCCAATAATTATAATAGCGGACACAACAAGCTTCTCGAGACTGAGCAATGCACCATCTTCCCCTCCAGAGCCAAGAAGCGACACTCAGAGTGAGGACTAAAGCTCCTCCAAAGTGAACCGAAGCTATTCTGTGACAAGGTCCTGAACTCCTCGGAGGACAAAAACAGCTGATTTCATCAGGAAGGCCAGCATGACAAGCTGAATCAACAGAATCAATAGCTCCTTACAGCTTCCACCAGCTCCCAGCAGTCTTTCTCTGCTCTCAACAGTCTCACTTCTTCTCCAGTTCTGCCTCTTATGCTGCTTGCAACAATCCTCAGCTGGGCTTCCCACATCCATCACTATGCTGACTCTGTACAGTTGACTGTTAGAAGTTGATCACAAGTTGTCAATCCACCACACATGGCATTATATTTTCAGTGTTTAAGCATGTCTATAAAATGATGGAACTGAAAAAGGTATCATATAGTGGCTCAACAAATATTTGGCACTATTACACATTTTTGTTTGTTTTTAGCCCAAGATGCTTTACGCACAAGAGGAACTTGTTTCTTATGTTCTGACTATACAACCAAAGTAAACTTTAAGTTGAGTTTCTGAACATATTTGTAAAAAAACTAAGTATAGAGAAAACAATTTGTAAGCCCAGTCAATTTCAAATTGTTAGGACCTTGCTTTTTTGAGGTAGAATAATTTTTGTGAATCAGAAAGCTTCCCTCAAGAACTTGCTCCATCACTATAGACCCCAAGCATAGACTGAAAAGTGAGCTATTGTCAAAAGTGTATTACATAGCTACATCTTGAAATAGGACAGAGGAAGCAGGATTGTTGAGGAAACAAGTGTATTAGAGGGTGACACCGTAAAAGTACTTGATAGGTCATATGGACAGTAGTACAATTTGTTGGGGACCACTACAAAGCAGATCTGAGCAGGATCTAATAATAACCAACTGGCTTTTCACATTTACTTGGGTGTTGTCCAAAGCTTAGGCACCTTGTCTGCAGATGGGCAGCTGATTCATAGTAAATGAACCTCTATGAGTCACTGGTCACTGCTGAGGCCTGTATTGGCCTGTGAAGCTGCAACACCTCAAGGACAAGGTGACCACAGCTGAGCAGGTCTGGCTCCTGCCCCTATTAACTTCAAGGAAACTATGACTGCAGGCATCTCAGCCCCGCTGTGGAGGCCTGCCTGGGGATAACACAGCTCTCCTAAGTTAGCATAATATTACTTGGAGGAGTCCTTGAAAGGATTCCCAAGTCCTGCCCGGATTCCTGCCCAGATTCCTACATTTTCTTCAGTATTCTCCCTCCCTTATTTACAAACCTAATAAATACGGGCAACCCAGAAAAGTCTTTGGCTAATTCAGAGAATATAGAAGCTGGAAAAGAATTAGTCCCTCCTGGAAGCCCTGAAATCATATTCCATTGTCTCATTTTTTATTTACACCTTTGTCCGTCCACTTACTTGGGAGATTGCAGGCCTGATCAGCCTGCAATAACGTAGGGTTGTTTAACCCGGTCTTTGGTAACAATTGGTATCAAATAACTGTACAGCATTAATTAACTGATAAGTCAGCTGGGGAGCAAGCGATCACTCCTCTGCTCTTCATCTGTACCTGGGAGCTGAATTAGCTTTCATTACTCTCTGGTAAGGGTCTCCTATCTACAACTACACAAAGGAGCAGATACCATAAAATATTACATAATAGCAAATTAGCACCCCACCTGTATATTGTAAGTAAAATTCTATTAGGACGTTTGTTCTTATTTGTCACCTTTCTCATGACTGGGGACAAAACACTCAACACCCACAGCTTCAGAGAGGTTTGACTTGGCTCATAGTTGCAGTAGGCTGAGTCCCTGGTAAACCAGGCCCAGAAGAGAAGGGTGTGCCTCAGGGAAGTTACTCAACTCAGCCAAGAAGCAGAGAACAGGGAGGAGCCAAGGGCAGGAACACAGCCTTCCAGATCGTGCTGCCAGTGATCCATCTCTTCCCTCTAGACTCTCCTCTCAATGTCACATTCATCCTGAACTCACATGATTCAATTAAGTTTCCAAATCCCCACCTCTGAATACATAAGGGTTTAGGGAAACATTCCAGGTCTTAAACATGACACTGTGCCATCTGTTTACAAATTGGCTATGGACAATTTTGTAGAGCGGCTCTTACCCATTACAAAATTTAAAATATATATTGACTCTTTAACCAAAAAACTTTGGGAAACTCTTATTTCTTCCAGGAAATAAGTCTGAGTCAAAAATGTGAAGTTCCCCATCTCAGTCCATCTATTTGTATATTTTATTTTTAAAAATACCAAGATCAGCTTCTCCCATTCAAGGATGAGTAGTCTTGAAGAAATAATTTTTTTTTTTCATAGAACAGGTCAATTAATCCGGGGTGCTTGAGAGAAAAAAACATAAGCAATAGGGTATTTAGGATATAAATGACACATCAGGAATGAGGCCTCCAGAGTTACAGAAAGATCACTTATTTTAAAAAGAGAAATGAAATAAAAGATCAACTGGAAGAGAAACTCAGATGATCTATCACTGGTAAGAAATGGAAAAACGCATCAAAAGAATTAAAGTTACACTAACAATAGCTAAAAGCAAAATAGAGGACAGCAATAAAGACACTTTTAAAAAAAGAAATGAAAATATACTTAAAAAATTATACACAAAAAGCTAATGGAATTTGAAAGAAATAAACTTATAATTGCTTTATCTAGACAAAATATGTAACACTAAAACATAAAATAAAACTGATTTTGCTTAAAGACATACTTTCAAACCATAATAACAATACAAAGATAAATAAGAAATTGTGAAAATGAATTTCTGTGTATTTCAAGAAGAAATCATAAAAGGGAAAAAAGACTCCATAGAATACTTGACATTATCTATAAAAACTAAGAGAAAAATATAGGATCATCATTTTTTTTCTTGTTTTAATATCAAAGATTGAACCTTTAGGGCCGTTGAACTAAATTACATCCCCAGCCCATTTAGTTTTTCATTTTGAGATGGGGTTTGGTTAATTTGTTAAATTGCCTAGTCTGGACCCGAATTTATGACCCTCCTGCTTCACTCTCTCAGGGTTCTCGGATACAGGCATGTACCATAATGTGCAATGTCACCAGTTTTGTACCCAACTATTCCATGGGTAAATGTCCCTGTCTGGGGGTCATGGAAGGAGGACTACATAAAAAAGAAATTCACTTAGACAAGACAGAAAATAAGGGCTCTAGTGACAAGAATGCCATGTTAAGGAAGAAGTGAACATTAAGCAAGTAAATAAAATTTAAAATCTATAGAGATGACATTGAGCCAAAAATAAAAATTGAAATTTAAAAAGAACATACTTAACTGAATGAGAAATTAAAATGGAAAGAACAGAAAGATATGAAGGTATGAAAAATGCCCTTACACTTCATGCAGGAAATAATGTTTAAATACTCATAGTCCAAAGGAAGAGAATGACTCAACCTCTTCATGTTTTCAAATAATCTTATTTAACTATAATAGGGTCTCATGGTAACTGGCACATCTTGACGCGAAGAGATGTGTTGGTGCTAAACAGTTGAGTCTAAGTTTTAGAGACGCAGTGTCTAAATTCCCATCTCCAACACTTACGCTTTTATGACTTGCTAAATTACTTAACTGTGTCTCATTTTCTACATTAATGAGGATAATAATATGTTTATCAAATAGTACAGTACTTGCATAAATACCAGCACACTGAGAGTGTACCTTATACATTCTTTTATTACCGTCATGACTCTGACGGTTCTGTTATACTCCAACTTGTCTGCTGTATACTGTTAAAGAGAACACTATGTCTAGAGCCAATGCTACGTGTTTTAGGGGCTTTTTAAACATAACTTTTTCTGTATCAGCTACCCCTTGGTGCACACCAATTCACCTGAAAACCTAGTGTTTAAAAAAACTTTATCTGCCCATTATTCTTTGGTTCAGCCATAAAAGCTTGGCTTAGACGAAGACGATCACCTGTGCGTTCTGCCCAGATGTGCCTTGGGTCACACCTAGACTGTCATCATCAGTCAAGTCCAGGGAGAGCAGATGGAATACAATGGTCCACTTCCCATTCTGGAAGGAGGCTGGCTCTCAGCCACAGTGTACTTTAGTTCTTATAAATGCAGCCTCTCCCAAATGCTAGCTCTGACTTGCTTACATTGTAAGCTCACATTTCCAACTATAGGCCAAAGAAGGTAAGACCAATGCGAAAAGCATTATCAATGCCTATGTATCACATTTGCTAATATTTCACCAGCAGAGTAAGTCTCATAGCTAAATCCAGACTGATTCTAGAGAAGAAAGATAAATCCCCATTCTTAATGGAAATAATGACAAAGTTATATTGCAAGGAGAAGGAGTACAGGAAGGAGAAAAATATTTTCAATCATCTTTGAAAAGAGCCTACATTTGTCTGTTTAGATTCACCTCCTTGAGGTCTGAATCTCAAGGGGACAAAGAGATCAAACTTTGGCCTCTAATTCAATTCCATCAAAGGTCTTATGTCGAGGCTGTAGCTACTGTAGTCATGGGTCCTGGTTCCTACACTACAGACCTATTTTCATTCCTGCCCTTTTCGATCTCATTGCCAAGCACCCTATTATGTCTTTGAGCCTCTGCAACTGTCAGTATTTTTTTTTTCTTTTGTCTGTTACCCAGCATCAGTTTCCACAACTTATAAATAACTCAAAATAGCACACTGGTAAACATGAAACTCTCAATTTATTTCTGTTCATCTATGTATATGAAATAAGCACATAGTGTTAAAACTTTTACATTATCTAAATTTGGACAGATGTCTTTTTCTAATTCTCCCACTACAAAAACTGCTTTAATGACCTCCACATTTAATTTGTCACTATGTATCCATTCTTAAGCAATTAAAACTAGATCCAAAGTTTTTTAAAGCAATACCATAAACTCTGAACCCAACTAGTTTTCAACTTCAACTAGTTTATGTGTCTTAGACTGTTTTAAATCAAGGTCCTTGTTTTTTCATATAAAGGTTGAAATCAAGTTTCTCTTAAAATGAAAACAAAATTCTTGGTGTTAGAATTTAGATGGAATTGCAGTTTCTATGGATCTATCTGGTGAGAACTGATGTCTAAAAGATTGAATTTTTCAACTGATGAACTTGGTGTATTTTTATTATATCTGCTTTAATTTCTCTCAACAATGTTTCCAAGATTTCTATATATCATCCCTGAATATTTATTGTTAAATTTGCCTTTGACCAGTTTATGTTTCTTGAAGTGACTATAATTATTTTTTTAATATAGGTTGAAATTATTTTTATTAGAATATGGCATGAAGTTAATTTCTTTTAAAAAATACAGTGACAGGCATGGTGGCACACACCTGTAATCCCAGCACTCGGGAGGCTGAGGCAGGAGGACCATTAAGAGTTAGAGGCCAGCCTGGGCTACAAGGTGACCTCAAGGCCAACCTGAACTGCATAGCGGGACCCTGACTCAAAAAGACAGGAAAAAAGTACAGTTTTTCTGTCCTGCCATGATGCTGGTTTTTTCAGATCACTTATAATATTCATTTACATGATTGAGCCATTCATGAATAATGATAATTTAACCCATAGTTTTCAAATTACTTAAAATTTCTTTCTACTGATTTATTTAGTGACAAGATTACCCATTAAAATATTACACAGAAGTCAGCTAAAAACAGACATCTTCAACTCTCCCTCAGTATTATTGGGAAAATACTCAGTATTTCACCAGAGTACAACTTTGTTTGAATTTTGTTTCATAGCTATCCTTTCTCAATTTAGAGAAATTACTTATTACCAATTCAATGAGGTATATAAAATTTTAAATCCTATATGTACTAAATTTTGAAGCACAATTTTGTCTTTTTAAAATAATTATATATAATCTTTTAAATTTGTTAATATAAAGTATTATATTGATTAGTTTCATAACAAACTAATTTCTCTTTTAGGTGATAAATCTTGGTCAACATACATTGCCTTTTTAATACAGCACTAGAATAATACTGTTAATATTTTGTTGATTTTTTTTCAACATTAGTGGGAATGTGTATCTGTAATTTACTTTTGGCATTTTGCTTTACTGGTTTTTGTGGACTCAAAATTTTTCAAATGATTTCTCATTTTCTTAGACAACATGTGTATGATTAATTTTATTTCTGCCTTAAATTGGCAGCACTTACCAATTAAGACATCTAAGTTTTCTTTCTGGAATATTTTCAAATGAAAACTTCCTCTTATTGATACACAGCTATTTAGAAATTTCTCTTTCTTATTATGTTAATTTTAGTAAGTTATCTTTTCTGAGGAATCCATCCATTTTATCTAAATTTTTTGGAATAAAATTTTAACCAGGCTTAGAGTTGTGTACTGAGTTCAAGTTCAGCCTGAATTACATAGTGAGATCCTGCCTCAAAAATCAAAACAACAAAAGTGTTTGGGATGAAGTGACCCCTCATTTTCAATGGTTGCCTCTTTACTTATAATCTACTTTTTCTCCTTTCAGGTACTTCTTCTGCTTTGTGTCTTAACTGGTCATAGTTTCACTACAGAATCATACAAATATTTAAGCAATTCTTGTTTCACCTTTCAAGACATTTAACTGCCAATTATTATTACAACCACTTTGAAAATGCAGCATATTAAATTTTAATTAACATTTCCAGTGAAAACATGTAAAGATCTGAAATAACAGGCAGAAAATTCCATTTTAAGAACTTAAGAATGACTCCAGCAGACTTCCCAGAACTGGCTAATATTTGGCATTTGTCATGAGCTTAATACTCTCTAGTGAATCACAATAGCACCAGTAAATCATTACCTGCCTGAGAAGCTCAAATTTTATTGAAGAAAGTTATCTTTAAATTTGAATAAATCTTAGCACTAATTTTGAAGTTCACTGTAGATGAATTGGAACATATTTTTCTAATTCTAATAAATAAGATAAGAAGGTAATGCTATCTGGATAAAACCAAAATGATGAATCATATTCCAACACTCAGGAAAAACTGGCATGCTGATGATTTTATAATTAGCGACAAATTACACAAAGAAACATGATAAATTTGATGAAATACTTAAAGAATGGTCTTGACAAATAATATAAAATATTTTTCTCAGCGAGAATTAAAATATAAAGATGTATTTTGTAAATGACATCCTTTACATAAAATTTTTGCATTCATCAGGAAATAACAAGAATTACATATCCAAAGAGAAGAAATACTTTTCCAGATTATAGTACAAAGCAACATTTATACTTTATTAAATGTTTTGCTTGAAAACATGAACTATAACCACCTATGAGAATAACTAATGCATAGCAGAATTATTGACTTTCATAAAAAAATAATATTGATGACATAAAGAAATTTGACCAGCCATACATTGCTGATGGAAATTTAAACTGGAAAACTCATTGTAAAAACTAATTGGGAGCTCTTTTGAACACTAATAATGGTCTTTTTCTATAGGGGCCATCAACTGTACTCTTAGTCACACAGTCCAGAGAAGTAAAATCTTACGAAATTTTTACCTAAATGTTCATAGCCACTTTGTTCACAATAGCACCAAACTAAAACCAACATATGTGCTGCAATGGGCGATGAGTTAAGCAACCTGTTTGATAACTCTATCAGGAAATAGTAATCGGCACTCAAAAGAAAACCACTACTGATACCTGTAGCAATTTGGATGAACCTTAAGGAAATTATATGGAGTGAAAAAAAGTTTTAAATGCAACTACAAAAAGATATGTATTTCATGATTCCATTTATATATTTGTGCAATAACATACTTACATAATTACAGAAATTAACAATGATTAGTGTCCTCAGGTAATTAGGGATAGAGAGCCAGCTGAGGGCGCTACAAAAGGGAGCAGGAGAGAGCGTGGAGCTGATAGGAGTCAGTTATCTTCACGGTCGTAAGTTAGACATGAAGCTACATATTTGATAAAATTGCAGACAGCTACATATACACAACACATACACACACACACACACACACACACACACACACACACAAAGTCACAACGTCACTATAGTATCTGGAAAAGCTCCAAGGATTATACCGATTTCACAATGGTGATTATGCTGTTGCACTGTGTATTATACATGATGTTAAGGTGAGAGGCTGGGTAAAAGGTACACAAGACTTTACTTTTACTTTCCTGGGAAATTTCATAACATATCAAAAATAATTATAATCATAAAATACTTTCGTTAAATTGAAGTATATTTTGTTGACCTCTCTCAAATGAAGACAGATTTTTATATCTTAACTAGACTTTTAAAACATCTTTAAAATGTCTAAAGTCTTTAAAATACTTATAGCTTTGTTAACATTGAGAATACCTCACGTGTGGGTACTGTATGCATTTCTGGAATCTGTTTTAATAAACTATCTCAAATTTAAATATTTAAAACAACATCAGAAATACTTCAGCAAGATGGCACAGCAATAAGCAGCAACAAATCAGCCTCTCCAAAATGTGCAATACAGACACTAGAAAATAACTTGAGAAGGAAAGGAAAGAGGTAGATAGATCTCTGGGACGGAGGAAGGACCTAAAGGGAAAATTGGAGCTTTCAGAGAAACTGACCAGAACACACACACACACAAAAGGCAATCTGCACTCTCCTCCCGGCTCTTGAGTATGAGAAACAAACATTGAATCTACAGAGACACAATAAAAGTGGGCAACTTCAGAGGCCTCCAGGGAGAATCGTGTCAGTGGACTGGAGCACGGATGCTGTATACTAAAACACCTGGTGACTCCTCTTTAAGGCATCTTCATGGCCCCTGGAATGTGTGCTTGGTCATATGCCATTTTAGGGCGGGGCCAACGGAGTCTGGGACTCGGAGAGGCTGGAGGTTGGCTTCATCTCAGGGGTCCTCATGTTAAAATACCACAGGGACTGGGTGAAGGACAATCATGGGAGACATCTCTGGTCATAGAGCTGTGGGCAGGCTGGCAAGAGACTCCAGAGTACTATAAATTAAATAACTCGGCCTCCAACCCCACGACAAGAAGGCAGGTACAGCCTGAATTTCCATGGACTTGAAAGTCCCAGAACCAAGCTACTGCCAGCTTCCTGGGATTACCCAGTACCCCACCCTAACTCTATTGCAGGCCAGCTGGGATTATCCAGCATGGATTCGGGCTCCAACTGCTTCCTCAGTCTGTCAGCAAGACCACAGTTATACCTTGAATTGGCCACTGCCACAAAACCATAGACCTTAGGAGATAACCACAGGCTTGAAATCACAGAGAAATTTCATCTTTTTTCAAAGTATTTCTTATTCATTTGTTTTCTCTGATTGCTTCTTTTTGTTTCTTTGTCAGGGAGAACATTGCAGTTGTTTTGTTTTGTCCTTGCTTTTGTTCCTTCACTCTTTCCTTCCCTCCTGTCTTCTCCATTTTTCTGAAGTATGGGTTATCTTTCTCTGTCCTTCAGCCTTGCTTCTAATCTCTTTTTCTTCTTTAATTTGATTCTATTACCAGACAAAGTAGATTTCCAGCCAAGACTAATTAGAAGAGGCAAAGAAGGTCACTACATACTTGTTAAGTGAACACTCCAAGAAAAAGTGATAATAATCACAAATGTATGTACACTAAATACTATAAAAGAAACACTAGCAGACATGAAAAATCACATAAACAATTGTAGTGGAGGGCCACAGTACTCCATTGTCACAAATAGTGTCTCAGTTCACAAACTTGATTATATCCTAGATTCTGATCACAAACCAAGTTTAATGAGAACTGATCCAAATTCAATGGTTAAGTTCAATTTTTATTTATTTATTTATTTTTTGCTTTTTGAGTCAAGGTTGTACTACACAGTTCAGGCTGACCTTGACCTCACTACATAGCGAACACTGGCCTCAAACTCACAGCAATCTTACTGCCTCAGCCTCCTGAGTGCTGGGATTACAGGCATACATGGTGAGGTTCAATGTTGACCTTATGGGGAACTTTGATTTGGTTCTCAGCCAGTTTGATTTGAGACCAGAATTGTGGAGAAAAGTGAGTTCATGAACTGAGGTACCATTTAAATAGATCAACTAGACCAAAAAAAAAAAAAAAAAAAAAAAAATCAACATAGAAATACCAGAGGTGAACCAAGCCTTTGAACAAATGGATTTAGTAGATATGTATAGACTTCCATCCAAAACAGCATGCACATTCTTTTCAGCTCCACATGGGACTTTCTACAAAACAGACCATGTATTAAATTAGAGAATACATTTATGGATATGCAAAGGAATTGAAATGATTCCACACATATTATCAGATCACAGTGCAATTAAATTGAATATCAATGACAAAAGAAACCACAAAAACTACACAAACACACATAAATTAAATAATACCTTAACAGACAACCAGTGGGTCACAGATGAAATTGAAAAAGAAATGAGACAGTTTCAACAATTAACTATAATACTAGTATGACATACTGGAATTTATATGATGCAATAAAAGCAGTCCGAATGGGAAATTTATAGTAGTGAATTCCCAAATCAGAAAAACAGAGTTAACTCAATAAATAAGCTAATGTTCAAGGTCAATCATCTAGAAAAAGAACATGTTAAACTCAAGGAACATATGGAGGAGGAAGTTTTAAGAAAAGAGTAGAAATTAATGCAACTAAGAAAACAATACAAAGAAGGAATGAATGAAAAGTTAATTTATTAATCTTTGAATGATTAAATGAAATACACAAATTCATAGCCAACCTTAACAAATGAATAAAAGAACAAGGACCTGCATTCATGCAACTAGGAATAAAAAGTGTGAAATCATAATGGATCCTGCAGAAATCAAGAAGATCATTAATACTTACTGCAAGAACTTGTATTCTAATAAGATGGAAAATGCAGAAGAAATGGACAGATTCCTAGACACATATAAATTACCAAAACTGAATCAAGGACATATAAAAATTCTAAATAACTCAGAATCAGTCAATGAAATTCAAGATGTAATTTTTTAAATAAAATGCAACCAAGAAAGAAAAGCCCAAGTCCTGATGGATTCACTATTGAACACTACAAGAACATTAAGACAATATCTAATGCCACCACTCCTGAAACTTTTTAATGAAATTGAAATGGAAACAGTAATCCCAAAGTCATTCCTGAAAGCAAGCAATACCCTGATAGCAAACCACAAGAGAACTACAGGCCAATCTCCCTAATGAACACAGAATCAAAGGTCCTCAATAAGACACTAGCAAACAGAATGCAGCAATTCATCAAAAATACTATATACCATGAACAGATAGGATTCATCCCAGGGATACACGGTTGGTTCAACATATGCAAATCAATAAATGCAATATACCACATTAACAGAGCAAAGGAAAAAAGCCATGTGATCATCTCAATAGATGCAGGAAAGGTATTTGCCAAGTTCCAACACACATTCATAATAAAAGCCCTACAAAAAATAAAAATAGAAAGTCTTTATCTCAAGCTGATAAAAGCTATCTGTGACAAACCAACAGCATAGTACGTGTTCAAAAAATGAAAGTTTTCACTCTAAAATCAGCATCAAGTATGCTATCTCCATTCCTGTTCAGAATAGTTCTTGAAACATTAGCCAAAGCAATTACACAAGAGAAAGAAATAAAACCAATATGGATAGAAAAAAGAAGTTAAATTACCACTATTTGTTGATGCCAAGGTACCCTAAGTAGAAGACCTCAAAGCTCCACCAAAAAAGACTCTTAGAATAACC
The DNA here is from genome assembly GCA_004027595.1 of Dinomys branickii. NCBI lineage: Eukaryota > Metazoa > Chordata > Mammalia > Rodentia > Dinomyidae > Dinomys > Dinomys branickii. Next base: position 9,253 of record PVLD010012993.1, on the reverse strand, counting down.
AAACTGAATAGCACAGCAGGAATATAAAGTCAACACTAAAAAATCAATAGCATTCCTGTAAACAGATACCAAAATCACTCAGAGAAAAATCGGGGAAACATCTTTCACAATAGCATCAAGAAAAATGAAATATATATGAGTCAATCTAACAAATGAAGTAAAAGAAATTTATATTGAAAAGTAAAGTATTCTCAAAAGAAGATTGAAAAGGTTGTAAGAAAATGGAACATATCCCTTGTTCTTGGATAGACAGAACCAATATAGGGAAAATAGCCAAATTTTAAAAAGTGTTATACAGATTTGAGTCCTGATCAAAATATCAGTAGCATACCTCACAGAATTAGAGAAAGAAGAACTAGTATGTGGAACTGGTATGTGAGACACATAGAGAACTCTAAAAGCACAACTAATGAATATTAAAATGAAAAATGAGTGAAGAACATGAAGTGATACGTCCCTGAACGCAGCATAAGTTATAGATCTCATGCACATACACGAGATCAGGTTAAGGAAATGCAAACTCAAACTAATAAAATGTCGCTATGTCTTTTAGAATGGCTGAAATATAGTGACAGTCAAATTCTGACAAGGATGTAGAGAAAATCAACTATTCACTCATTTTTATCAAAAGTGAAAAGTAGTACACATACTCCAGAAAATCAGCCAAGCGTGGAGGCGCGCGCCCCTAGCCCCAGCTACTACCGAGGCTGAGGTGGGAGGATCGCTTGAGTCCAGTAGTTCTGGGCTGCAGTGCGCTATGCGATCGCGTGTTGGCACTAAATTCGGCATCAACATGGTGACCTCCCGGGAGGGAATCACCAGGTGGCCTAAGGAGGGGTGAACTGACCCAGCTCAAAACGGAGCAGGTCAAAACTCCCTTGCTGATCTGGAAAATCACTTGGCAGTTTCTTTAAAAACTACCTTTGCAATTACTATTAACCCAGCGATTTCACCCTTAATTATTTATCTCAGATAGATGAAAACCAATATTTCATAAAAAATGCTTGTAAAAAAGTGCCTATAGATGTTTTATTTACAATAGTTATTAATTGGAAATAACCCATGTCATTCTATTGGTGAATGCTTCAATAGTGATACAACCATACTCGGAGCAACAGAAATAAATTACAGATACACATAATAAATAGAAGGAATCTATAGAGATTTATGCTAATAAAAGCCAATTCTAAAGCTTTCACACTGTATGATTCCACTTAGGTAGTATTCTTGATGTAACTTCACAATAAACATGGTCAAAGGATTAGAGGTTGCCAAGAGTTAAAGGGTTGAGCGCAGCAGTAAGGGATGGTTGTTAGGGAATCATGGCCCAGGAAACCTCTGTGTGGTGTAACTGTTCTGCAGGGCAATCTGTCAGGATCACTGTTCTGACTGCTGGAATCTACTGGCTTTTGATTCTCATAGCTGGCTCTACCAAATGTTCTTGGCCAGCTCCTCCTAAAGGTGGCTCGTCAAAAACAAAAAATAAAAGTTACCAGGTTCTGGGTATCTCGTCTCTCTTCCTGGAGTTGGATTCCAGGTTTTTCTTGTCTCGAACAAAAGGAGCAAAAAGCAGTGGTTAAGCTTATTTGACAAAATAAAAGTGAAAAGTGAGGGAAAAACTGGCTCCGCTGAGTGAGCCTGGGCTGAATAAAAGAGGAAAAAGCAAGATAAAAGAACGCCCTGGAGAAAGCCCAGTGTGTTATCTGAGCAAAGCCACAGCACATTCTTCTCTGCATCTGGGTCTTTTTATGCTGTCCAAATCCTGAGGAAATCTGTGAGAACTTATACATCAGGACCCTCAGAGGCGGTGCAGGGATCCCACTCCTCAAACTGACTTCAGGTCCAGGTCATACAATTGAAAACCTGATGGAGTTCTCGCCAGAAGTCCATAGGCAGGGCTTTGGGAACTGGTCTGCGCATGTGTTCCAGGATCTTGTAATTAATAAGTCACACCTACTTCCCCAGCCAGCTTTGCCATGCCCTAATCTCCTGTCATTCTGTGAATAAGCAGGATGTAGTACAATTTGCAAGATATTATAATACCTGTCAGACACAAATAAGAACTGTTTCATTCCTTAACAATTATATGTGCTTCTGTGATTCTACAACCGTTTCAAATTTTAAAAAAGTAAACATACACTTCAATGCATTTACTAAAAAAAAGAAAATTATATATTTGATGGTGGTATTTGACATAACTGGGTATATTCAGTGAACCATTACAGCTGTTTCTATGACATAATCTCATAACTATTAATACTAAAACAAAAAATTTTCTTATAAATTCAGAACCAACAAGAAAACTATGGTGCTGAAAAGCCTCCTGACTGGGTCTTGTTAATCTGATGACATCCAGTGCTTTAATGCTGCTCTGTAAAGGTGGCTTATTTGCTATTTTTACTTTAGAATATATGAATTTATACTTTGAGTAAGTAATACAATCATGTGGTATTAAAAGGCACAAAGTAAAAAATATCACTAGGTAAGTTAATGATGGCTAATATGGAGTTTTAAATTTCATAAATATTCTACTTATTCTGAATTTTGTTTTTCAGGAACAACAGATTCTAACCTTCTCTGTCAGCATCCTACCATATCCAGCACCATTTCTAACTTCCTATGAGTAACCCAAGTCTCCACAGAGTTCTGTGTTTATGTAGTATGGGAGGTTGAACATAGGTACCTCTGAGCTACATCCCTAGCCACTTCCTACCCCTTTTATTTTATTTTGAGATAAGGTCTCTTATTAAGTTGCCAGCCAGGGCTTCAAATTTCAATCCTCCTGCCTCAGCTTCCTGAGTGACTAGGATTACAATTGTGTAATACTATGCTGAGTTTTGCTATATATACATTCCCAATATATTTTTTCCACACATGTATTTCTATAATGCATAGTTCTGCATCTTGGCTTTTTGCTTTTAAAAATCCTCGGGTTTTTTTAGTCTTAATACATTAGCTAAATTTTTAAAAGTAACTATAGTATCTCTTGATTTGTGTATACACTCTATTTATGTCATTTCTGATAATTTTCTATTATAATGTTCCAAAAATGTATATGTTGTTGCACTTTCATATATATAAAATAAACTCCTAGAAGTGGAAACATTTTATTCATGGTGTATGTTTTTATAATTTTGATAAGCGCTGGCAAATCACCCTCGATAAAATTGACTCCACCTTCACCAACACAAACAATAGGTGAGAATCTCCCCTGCCCTCCTCAGTAGGAACAGTAACCATTTTTTCTTTGCCAATCTGATATGCAAAAGGCTCCTGGGATAAGCTTATTTCTTTTGAGGCCAAGGCTGGCCTCCAGTTTGCAGTGATCCTGCTGTCTCAACCTCTGGAGCGTTAGGATTACAGCTGTGCACCAGTGCACACAGCTGAGCATTCTTTTCAAAGATAACCACAACTACTCTGATGCAAAAAGATGCTGTACCTCAGTACATTTATCACAAGAGAAAAAAAGTGACTTCCTTAGCTAAAAACAGCTTTTCCTACACTAAAACTACATTGTATCTCAATCTACCTTTAGGGCTTGTTAATCACAGAAAAAGAGATGATTTATTGATCAAAGTAATATTTAAACAAATAAATTTATCATTTACTGAAATCATCAAAGGTTAATGTTATAAGCAAAACAAGATTAAATCTAAAGATTCCTGCCATGTAAATCTAAATGTTTTTCATGCATCAGAGTATGCCTGTGGATTTTTATTAATAATACCATTTGCTCAGAAAAGAATATATTCATATATCCAATCGTGTCCATGTATATGTAATAAAAAATATACCCTTCAAAAAATTGATAACTTAGTTTGAGAAGTAAGAGAGAAACACGGAGCTTTTAACAATCCAGTTTCCTTTCACTTCTGCCCTTCTATGGGAATGACACTGCTTTTAATTTTTATTTATTTATTTTTGGTTTTTTGAGATAGGGCTTTGCTTTGTAGTGCAGGCTGGCCTTGAACTCACTATGTAGCTCAGGTTGGCCTGGAACTCCTGGAGATCCTCCTGCCTCTGCCTCCTGAATGGTGCACCACCATCCCCAAGTGAATGACTTTAGCTTGCCTACATATAATCTCAGAGTTTAAAAGAACGCAAATTTCTTAAGTTTTATTTTATGAAAGGAAAAGCATGATTTTGAACATTCACACAGTAAAATTTGAACTGTGACCTCTGGGCAAATTAATTATTGTAAGTGATTACTGGAACTAAAGTTTTCCTAACTAGTCTTATTGTAAGTAATTATTAGAGGTTAAGTTTTACTAACTAGTCTTATTTTAAATATTCCAATCATTTAAATATTTTAATCATTGACAATAAGGCATCTCATCTGTATTTTGGTGTCTTAAATATCTATATTACCCAATAAAAATAATTTACTATTTCTTGTTCATTGAGTAACAAGTAAATGTCTCCTGGAAACGTGGAAATACTACAGCCATATGTATGTGTGTGTGTATATATATATGTATATATATACATAAAATTTATAATGTGAAATTGGAAAAATGTCTAGCAGTAAACAATAGATTACATTCCTTTCAAAATTCTGTTAAATCCTATCTTTTTGAAGAAAATTTAGTGGAATAATACAAATTTTGTCTGATTCTGAATTTAGTATGGGACACATACTCTTAAATGCAGTCCACCCAGCGAGTATTAAGCACCTGCAAGTAAAGTCTAATAGTAGGCACAAAAGAGTTAAGTAGGTCTGGATCGCAGCTGAATTCTCGCAGAAATGAGGCTGGGTGGGGCTCACAGTACGCCGGGCGCGTTTGGCGGAGAATGCTAATTTCCCCAAGCAAAGACTTTGTTCCTGGTATTATCAAAAAGCAGTCAGGCACTGACAGGTATGAAATCGCTTTTACAAAGGTAGAAGAGGGACCCAAATGGAGCGAATCAACCAAACCGCCCATTCCTTCCATACCTCCCGCAGAGTGAACCACAAGCAGCGAGGGTGCGGATTAGCCCAGCTCTGCCTTGAGACCGCGTGACCATAGAAACGGCGGCAGCCTCATTTGCATAAGCACCCAAACACTGCAACGTCACCGCGCCGGAGTGCAGGCCCCGCCCCGCCGTACTCGGGCTCCCGGCGGGGGCGGCGCTGCGGAGGGAAGGAGAGAGGGCAGAGCTCGGAGCCGCAACCCGCAGGCTCCCTCAGTCTCCGCGCCGGGCCGACTCCGCTTGGCCACCGAGAAAGGATGCCTGATGCCTGGGTCTCGGCGCCGGGGGCCTCGCGCCTGTCCCCGGGACGCCTCGGGTACCTCCGGATGCGTTCGTGTTTTTAAGGTCGTGGGCACCCTGCGTGAAAGGCGTCCTCCCCACTGTGCTATACTCAGACCGCCCGACCCCGCACTGACCAGCCAGGCTAAGGAGCGTTAGGAACTAGGCGGCTTGTCAGCTGCTTCCTACCCCAAGCGCCGCGCCACCACCCGGCCGTCAGGTCCCAGCCCAGGGCGCGCAGCAGCGCGGCGCGGGCTCGCTGCGGGGACCGCGGTCACGGGACGCGCAGCCGGAGCGAGGGAGCCGGGGTCACGTGCGAACGCTCTATCCCGACCGGCGCCTTCTGCGGCGGCACAGGAAGCACCGCGAGGGAGGGGCGCGGCCCCGCTCTCCCCGCCCCGGCGCCCACGCGCGCGCTCCGCCGCCGCCTCGCCCGGGGCCGTCCTCCCCCGGCCCTCCCAACTTTGCTCCGGACCTCCCGAGCGCGACCCCAGCCTCCACCCGACTCCGCTGCGGAACCCCAGGTCCCTGCGATGCCGCGGGGTTTTTCACCCCGGGAGGGAGGACGGAGGGCGGCAGGTGCGCGCCCTGCGCTTGGTGTCCCTCGCCACCCCCACCGCGCACCTCCTCTAGAGGGGTGCGGGGCGCAGACCCCAGAGGGGCCCCGCGGAGCCCGCGTCGCCTCCCAGCGGTTCTGAGCCGCGCGCCCTCCGCCACCGCGACCAGCCCGAGTCCTTCCCAGATCCAACCCTCCGTTTGGCCCGTCCCGGTTCCCGCACCCCGGTTCCAGCGAGAGGCCGGCTCCACCCCGCCCGGCCGCGTCCTAGCTCGCGAGCATCCTCACCGTCTGCAGCTCCGCGCCGCGCCTCTCGCTGCGTCCTGCTCCCAGGTCCTGGGCAGCGGCAGACGGAAGGGCTCGGGTGCAGGTGGCGGCGACCGAGCCCCCAGAGGAGCGGGGTGGGAGAAGGCCAAGGGCGGGCTCCGGCCGGAACGGAGGGTCGCTGCCCCGCAGGCTGGCACGGAGAGACTCGAGCGCCTGTGTCTGCCGGGGCAGCCGCTCGGTGCGCGCGGCTCGGTGTGCGCCTGCCTGCGTGTGTGCGAGTGGAGAGCAGCGGGTGTGACGGAGGCGCCACGTGCCCCGCCTGCCCGCGCTGCGGCCGCCCGAGGCTGCGGGAAGGGAGTGAGCCGCCAGCAAGCGGGAGGCTGCGGGGCGCCGTCTCCTTTCCGCCCCGCCCCGACACCCCTTGACGCAGAGGCCACTGCGGCTGTCCGCTGTGCCCTCCCAGAGCTTAAGGCTGGGCCCGCTGGATGCAGGGTGGACCCGGGGAAGCCCGATCCGAAGCAAAACAAAACATCCTCTCCCAACTCCCTGCCGTCCTGCCTCCCGAAGACGCACACATCCAAAAGGTGGGCACCAGTTGCCAGTCCCCTGCCTTTGTCTCAGGGTGGACAACAAGAGGCGAACACCCTCCGTGTGTTAGCCTGGAGCCCCAAAGGGACTAGGAATGTGTGAGCCCCTCCGCACCGGGCCAGCCGCTCAGAGAAACGAGAAAGGCAGAACACTCCAGTCCTTCGCATTTCATCAAGAAGTGGCCTGGTGCAGCTCTGCGAGTGACTCTAGCGGGTTGTGAAAGGCTGTTTTAGGCAGCCGGCGCTCAGCATCCCAGGCTTCTCCAGGAGCCTCCTTGCAGATGAAATCCGACTTACCTCTTGGGATAATTAAGCCATGCTCATAATTAAAGCACACGGGAAACTCCTAAGATATGCATTGCCCATCACAAAGCTTAGCCTCATTTATATTTATGGTGGTTGAAACTGTCCAGAATTGAAAGAAATGCAAAAGGCACCCTAGAAAATGTTACAGAAGAAAGGCGCACGTACTTGGCAGAGCACGGTTAAATGTCCAGATGATTAATGTTATCATTAAAAAAAATACTTTGTGCACTTAGCCTTCCAGCAATCCCTTAGATTTTAGCCGTTTGTATCCAATTAAGATTGAATTAAATAATAAGGCCACTGCAGACAGGTTTTTTTGTACAGTAAAAAAAAAATGTGGAAAGGAATCACAAGACCAAATTTCAGGTCAGAACATTACTAGTAATCCTTTTAAAGCAGCCAAGAAAGCTTTTTCTCAGTCTCTCTTCAAATCCCACCTTTAACAACTTTCTAAAAAATTAAATTAGATCTGATCCCCAGGCTACCCTTTTCCTGCCACTGGTCAGTGAATGCACTTTGGTTGATGCACCACAAGAAAAAGTTAAAAGGTTACAACAAACCTTTTAACATCTTACATCTTACATAACTCAGTTTTTGCCTCACTTACTGGTGGCGGGCAAATATTTATGTCACTATATCCCATTGTTTTATAGAGGGAAACACAAATGCAGTACAAATATTACCAATAGCATCTCAGAAGACTTGAAGAAAATAGTGCTATAATTCCATAACAAGGTTTCTCTGTGTGGAAACAAAGCTATCTGTACATTGGCAGGAAAGTTTTATAGTCATACCAAGAAGTACTGAAAGTATTTCCCTCTTCCACTTTTTCATTGGTGTTTGACATCTATCTCAAATTTTTAAAAATGTTCATACTAATGTGCTCAATAATGACAGATACTTGATGCCAGTGAGAAAAAGGAGAAAGGAACCATCGTACGGAGCTTTTCACTAAGTGCCTGGGCTTTATCATATCTTATGAATCTTCTCAACTAATTAATGAGGTGATTTCTCATTTAGAGGTTGGAAAAAGGGGATACTCAGAAAAAAATTGCAAAATGTCACATAGCTAGCTCAATGATGAAATAAAGAAGTAAACTCAGATTTACTGACTTCAGACTTCAGGTTTTTCAATAATATGTTGTATGATCTCAAGGTCTATCCATTTAGCTATAAATGTATACTCTTAAGTGAAATAAATCAAACACATAGGTACATGGTCTCTCCGGTATGAGAAGCTGAAAGTGTAAGGAAGAACCAAAATGTATAATAGATATTGTGAAATAGGAAGATATTGTTCAAAAGGAAAGGGGAACTAGGGAGGTGGGGGTGACGAAGGGAAAAGAAAACAAAAGGAGAAAAAGATAAAATAGAAGGAAATCTTTGTATGGACTTCCGGTAAGATGGTGACCGGGTAAGCAGCAAAGAAAGATCCTCCTGGTGATCGCCACCCAGATGCTAGAATAGAACAACACGAGAAAGACAAGGAGAGAAATGGGTGCCCTGGTGCCATGGACCCAGGAAAGATCTGAAACGGGGATTGAAGCCCTCAGAAATAGCAAACAAGGCCTCTCCTGGGGAAAAAGCCTGAAGAGCCGTCATGGCGCAGTGAGAGGAAGAGGAGGCGGAAAAGGAGGGAGCCATTGCTCCATACACACCCCCAGCCGCCCCCTCATCGTGGCACTCGCAGCTTCAGCCTCGGAAGCCTGTGCTTGCAGAAACCTACCAACTCGGCCAGGGGAGAGCAGAATCCTGAGAGCTGGTCCATAACCGGAGAGGAGAAAGCACGGCTCGGAAGGGAAGCAGCGGCCATCAGAAGGTGTGGTTGAACCCAGCATGAGGACGTGAAGATACAACAGCCACAGAAGGAAAATCCCCACTCTGCAGAAACCTTTCTAATCAGTGCCCCGAGGCAGGGCAGAGTCAAAGCAACCAGCGAGCAGCCCACCACACCCAGCTCTATGCCTGCCCTGGGGATATGGCCTCAGACCTCTCCACTGTGTGAGCAAATACCAGCAGAGAGTAGCAGAGAGGAGGGGAAGCGACCCCAGGGCCACAGTAATTCCCAGGGATCCAGCCATAAAACACAGGGGAGCTGGAGCTCAACAAGAGAGCTGCAGACGGAGGTGGGACACAGGACCCCACGCCCTTCTCACTCCAACACCAAGCAGGAAGCATGAGTGGAGTTACCAGGCTTCAGCTCCCACCCTGAACGCCCTCTCTGAGCAACGTGAGACTCGGGGGCCATTCACCATGTGTTTCTGACAACAACGGGCTGAGTCCGCGGGCTTCAGGACTCACCCTAAAC